>JBBPCS010004300.1:0-11456 GCA_037974645.1 Hollardia meadi
TTCATGGAGGAACTATTTTCTTTCTGTATCACTGCGCAGAAGGAAACGTGCATCTACTCATGGACGAGAGGCTCGTGACGGGGCAGGGCAGGATGGAAACATTAATGGCGTCGTCCTTGGCTGAGCTGTAAGGTTAGCTAGCTTAGTTAGCAAGCCTCTCATCCATGAGTCGATACATGCTTCCTTCTGCGCAATGATACGGAAAGAAAATGGTTCCACAAGCGTGCCATCTAGTTCCATCATATTGGAGAGAAGGCAGACATCTCCAAAACTGAGACACACACACCAAAACTATCTAGATGATAAATAGAACTACAGGGAAGAGGAGATATATGGAGTTTGGATTTTGGGTGAACTGTCCCTTTATAGTCAAAGGCCTGTGTTAGTCAGTCCCAGGAGAGATGTGACATGGGGGCAGCTTTAGTGTAGAAGACATTCACTCACAACAATAATGGTGTGCAGTTATTTTCTTGTTGCTAGTGAAGACCAGCCTACCTTTTCAATCTCACTACCATGACTGTGTGAATAGATGGCAGAAAGATTCAAAATATTCAAAAACCTTAATTTCAGCCTTGAAAATCATTGAGGTCTCCCAAAACCCATGATTACAACATCAAAGGTCTTGTTTTGTCCACAACCCAAAGACATTCAGCTCACTTTCAGACGAGTAAAGAAACCAGAAGGTATTCACGTTTAAGGAGCTGGGATCAGAGAATTTTGAATTTTTTGTTCTTAAGAAATGACTCAACCTGACTGAATCGATGAATCAATTATCAAAACCGTTGGCGATTAATTTAATAGTTGACTTGTAATTGAGTAGTCGTTGCATCTCTACTGCAGACTGTAGTCTAGACATGGAGCCATGTGCATACAGGAGTATATCATCTGCATAAAAATGGATTCTACAGGTCTGAGCGGTGCGATTGTTCATGCACAAACTGAGGTAAACATGTTTAAACTTGTGAAAAAAAATATAAAATTGTACCTCGAGTTTGTTCGCGGCGCTGCTGCCTGCCGTTCGGTTGACAGTGGAGGCGGAGAGCGCAGCGCAGAGCTGAGCCTCCCTCTTCTCCACAGTTTCTGTCAGTGCCGCCAGCTTCCTCTCCAGCAGCAACTCCTTCAGTCCGCTCTTCTGCTGCACTTCCAGAATGGCCTCCGTCTGCTTCTTCAGCAGCTCGTCGCGCTCCTGCTGAACCTGCCGGACACCAGAACGTTCGCATCAAACACCTGCCAGGCTGAATGGAGGTGAAACGTGTGATGTGACAGTTTACCGTTTCGAACGCCTGCAGCAGCAGCTCGTGCTCCACCTTCAGATCTCTCAGCTCCTTTTCGACGACCTTCACTCGAGCTCTGCTCGTCTGTCAGACATCATCAGCAGTTTGTTATTACTAACAACTATTATAAATATTACTTATTATTATTTGTCATCCCAGGTATAACATTTTAACATTTTAATAATTAATCTTTCAAACAAATTATCAATTCAACTGTAAAACTGAGTCAGAGTGGCACAGCCTTCTAAGAAGAAATTAACGTTTATAGAATTTTTTTTTAAGTTCTGGGCATTTTTCTTTTCAAAATAACAAAAATCAGCTCCAGCTTAATGCAAATATTTACAGCAGAGGATTAAGGCCACATACGAAAAATTTATTTGAGTTCTGAGTTTAAGTTCAGAATTCTGATTTAAAAAAGTGAGAACTCAAATAACATTTTCACACATGGCCCTAATCGTCTTCCGTAGATGATTTAAGGTAAATATATTGAATAGATATCTTATAGTACAGAGAACATCATCAGGCGCCTGATGAAAGTTGAAATGTATCGAACCTGAAAATATCTTGTTTCACAGTGGCAAAAGCTTTGTTCGCCTTCAAACAAGTGGCTCAGATGATAAACTATGGTGGCCCTGAAGTGCAAAACACAAAAGCAAATCACAAAACACGACGGCAAGGGACCAACATTTTCCGGTTTCACCGAGGCTGTGCTGTTTTCTTATTTGCTCTTGTTGGTTGTACTTCAGGGCCACCATAAAATGGCCACTTTACATAGCAATACAAAATTCCGACTATGGTGACCCCTAGTGGTAGAATAAAAAAGGCACAGCCCTAAGATCTAGTAATGTCACTGTACCCATGTGTCTTGGAAAGTGAAATGAAAGAGACAAATCTATAAAAATTAAATAAAAAAATTAAATGAGGGGTGGATGTTAGAAAACAGAAGCAGCTCTTTAATCTAAAACCAAATACTTCTTAAATAAAAGTGGAATTGAAGTGAAGCTGCTAAAATAAAAGCTCAACTGAAATGTCCACAGAAAGAATGATGCAATGATACTTTATTTTAAAATGAAATGTATTTAATTAACGAGTAATAGTTTTATATTAAAAATACCCTTCATACAGGTAGTAACGAACACTACATTAGCTTCATTTTTCCTTCACTATATTTGTACCCAGGCTAACATGGTGGTGTACAATGTGTCCTAAAGCTTTCTGAACGCACCGCCATCTTGGCCTTGGCCTGGTTGTGGTCTTCCAGCCGCTTTCGGAGCTCGGGCAACTTCTGTTCCGCTTCCTGCAGAGACTCCGTCAGACGTTTGTTCTCCTGCTGAGCTGCTGAAAGCTCTTTGTCCGCTCGCGCCTGCTGCTTCGTCACCTCTGCAAGCTCTTCCTACCAAACAACAAACAAACGCACCATGTGGCACATAAAACAAACACCGCTGTAGCTCATTCATCTTCACGACAGGTGGAATTTCACATGTCAAAGTTAGTGTGCTGGTTGTGGTTAGTGCAACTCCAATAAACATAATTTCACAGGTAACACAAAATATTTGTGAACCAAAGAAAATACAAAGTATGTGGGACTGATTGTATCTTAAGGAACTTTTTCTATGAGAGCAAAAGAACTATTTGCACACTGTGATCACTTTAAAGTGGAGTAGACTCAGTGGTAAAATATCTTTTCACCTGTCTAACTGTAAGAAATCTCTCCTACCTTCTGAAATAAATACAAATAATTAAAATCTACTCAGGAAAGAAGAAGGAAAAAAATGCTAAAACATCTTTGTGAATCCATTAAATTAAGAAATAGTAGTGAATTTTATTTTAGCTCGGGGAACAAGACATTGTTCAAATATGATACAAATCACTTTTGTGAAGTGAAATGGTTTCCCATACATTCATTTATTTGTGGCAGCCCACCACACATTCATTTTCTGTTTTGGGAGCTGTGTGCCCCTCACTCCTGTCCCTCACAAACACATCATGTGTTTCCTATACAGCCTTTACTCGGACGGATATTAACGGCTGCCGAAGTATATTTGGCGACCCATTTTAGTATTTTTTTATATTTTGTTTTTTTTATCCGTCTGAGAGAACGACGCCATCGTGATGAATTAACTCCCCTCATGTTTACTGACAGTCACACAGGCTCTGCAGAGAGACGTTCTCTGGTGTTACTCCCTCCTGTGAAAGCACTGATTGTGGTGAGACCTCTCTTGTTCAGTGTCCGTTCTTTTAAGCTTGTAAGTGTGATGTTGTTTCGTACTGCGGTGGTTTTGACTGTTTCGGCATTGCCAACAAGCCTCCTCCAACTTGGCTCACCAGCTGTTGTGAAAATGGAATCACATGTGAAAAAACCCAACCGTGGGTTCAGTCAGGGTAGGAACTTAGATTAGGCCTACCATTTGCAGCAAGTAATATTTGGCATTGTCTCAGTTCTGGAAGCTACCTGCCTTTCCATGTGCCTACATGGAAATGATAAGGCAGGTAACTAAGCAGTAAATACTTCCTGGGAGTAGAGAACAGAGCAGGCATCAGTGACAACAGAAATGACATTGATAAAGTCAGACAGCATAAAAAGGAGGAGCTGGGGTGGAGGTGGGTTGCAGAGTAGGCAGGTCAAAGCAGCTTAAATAGCGCCCCCTGTATGAGATTTACCAATTGGATGCAAAGAAGAGAATCAGCTGAACCACCAGGCCTGCCTGAACTAATGCAAATTTGCTTAATTTGTGTTTTTTGGGGTGACTTTATAAAACATAGTGCTGATGAAGAAAGAGCAGACACAGGGAGAGAGAAACAGACATTTGTGGCAGTAGTGTTCTGTAGAAACAGTTTGTTTTCCTGTGGCGACTCTGTAACCTCTCTCACCTTCAGCACCTTCTGATCCGCCAGCAGTCTTCTTTGAACAGCGGAGTAGTACTCCTCAGCACCTCTGAGAGCTCGGTCGTGGTCCTCCACCAGAGTCACGACACGACTTTTCATTCTGTCCTCGAGCTCATTGATTTCAGCCCTCCGCTTCTTTTCCTCCACTTCCATCACTGACTGCATGTTCTTGTGATATTTCACCTCGATTTCTGTCCAAACAGCAACAGAAGGAAAATGTGTCCACAGAGTTTATGAAAGGAGTTTTGAATCGAACTTGGAAGTGGAGGTCGGGTTTACTCACCTCTGATTCTCCTGTCATAGCTGTTTGCCAGTTCCATCAACTCCACCTGGTGTTTCTGTTGAGAAGCAGAAAGAGGGCAGATCTGTTGGAGGAAGAAAACAGGAAACAACTGCCAAGTGTAAACCTGAGCCCAGACTCACCAGCTTCAGCTCCTTGATGCAGTTTAGGTTGTGGCGCTCCTTCTCTCTGAAGTCGGCCTGCAGGCCGTGCACTTCCCTCCGCAGCCCGAGCTCTGCCTCTGTCTGCTGGTTCTGGATCAGCGAGCTCGCGGCCACACCGTCCATCTTCAGGCCAGAGGTCGTGCTGTGGTGCTCGGACAGGACGTGCTTCAGCTTCTGCTTGTACACCTGGACAACCATCCAGCGTTTAGATGTGATTCATGCGCCACTGATTTGCTGTAAATAGGACTTGGTAACATTGAAATGAATTAGTTGAATCATTTGTTATTGTTTTACAGAAAGAACGACTAGAAAATGTTCATGACCTGAAGAAAGTCTGAAAAATAAACATAATTTTGTTCATCATAAATATATAGAATGTTTTTGATGTTGAAGTAAATAAAGTCTGTAGATTTTAGCACATAATGGTACGGACATATCAGGCTGTACAGTACTCAGAAGCAGTAAA
The DNA here is from genome assembly GCA_037974645.1 of Hollardia meadi. Classification (NCBI taxonomy): domain Eukaryota; kingdom Metazoa; phylum Chordata; class Actinopteri; order Tetraodontiformes; family Triacanthodidae; genus Hollardia; species Hollardia meadi. The sequence goes on from JBBPCS010004300.1 coordinate 5,071, forward strand.
TAGGAAGTATAAGACAAAGTTAATTTGTTCATTCACTCACATATTTACTTATTTTTTTAGGCTTTTTATTGTCCTGTTTTTTGGGTTCTTGTTTTTCTAACTCTTTCTGCATTAAGCCCTTCCTCACTTTCACTTTTTACTCCTTCAGCTGCTTCAATCCAGCAATGCCGTTTAGCTCCCAGCTATTAGCATATTTTGCATCCTTCATCTTTTTCCCTCTAGTCCAACTATTCATACAACTGCTTCTTCATTCAAATTCAAGCCAGCAATTCAGTTTAGCATCAGCTTTTCAACAAACCTGAAATATTCCACATCTTTCAAACATTATTGACATTAGTTTAGCGTCAGCTCTTCCACGTCCAGCACTCACACCCACAATTTCTTCAGAGATTTCCATCTCCAATGCATCTTACACACAGTTTAAAAGTGAAATATATGAAATATTCCAGTAAAATACAAAAAATGAATAACTTTGCCTAAATCCATTAATAAACCTCTGAACTCTGTGTGTGCAGCTCACAGTGATCTCCACTCGGTGGCGCTCCTCCGCCTCCTCTCCTTCCCTCTGTCGGTTCCTCAGCTCGGCCTTCGTCTCCTCCAGGCTCCTCTTGGAGATTTCCCAGAATGCGTGGATCTTGTCCCTCTCCAGCTGGAAGTAGCTCCTCTCCTCCCGTTCCCTGTCCAGCTCCTCTCGGAGGCGAACGATGTGCTCCTCCAGCTGGAAGTTCACAGACACGTGTGTCAGTTTGAGCTGAAGATCGATGATGTCAGCACAGAGCTGGCCAATCAGAACTCCTGTCCAGACTCCAGGCTTCTTGTTTGTACCTATTTGTTATTTTCTTATATAAATAAATAGGATGTCTTAAAACATTCTGTTGCTCCACATGCTTCATTGTTATCTCCATCTCTTTATTTCATCATAACATGGCTGCACAGGCTACACTAAGCTATATTTGTCTATAATATTTTGTATCCTATTTGTGAAGAGTGTCAATGTTTTCTGGATATATAGCACTTTTCAAAGAGAAGTTACAAAGTGCTTTACAAAGACACAAAGACAGATGGATAATAAATAAAAGTAGAATTGATATAGTAATAAAAACAAGTGAGGTAAAACTTTCTAAATCTTGACCAAAGAATTACTAACAGACCTCAGCCAGAGGATCTCAGGATTCATTCAGTGTTTAGTAAATCAGTGATTGTGTGTTTGGAATACAGCGAGTTACAGCAGTGTAAGCAGGATGTAATGAAAAGTGTGAATGTCAGTTTCCAGATTCTTAAAAAATATAAAATATAAAACATTAAATTTCACCCGTTGGTCCAAGTTAAGTTTGTTATCAAAGACATAATCACCCAGATTTGAGAGAGGTGAGAGGAGAAACACTCTGGAGCGATGATGATGATGATGGTTTATCAGTTTAACTGAGGAAAGTTTTTAAAAAGCAGGTAACATCAATTAGAAAGGATTGTATTTGTTTTGTACTAATTTATTATTGTTTTGTAGATTCTATAACAATATATTCTATTCAATAAGCTGATCGGGGTTTTTGTAAACACGGTCTGCAAAGTAAGTCTCAAATTAATGTAGTGGAGCAAAACGCACAATGTTTAAGTACATTTAAGTACAGAATAGTTTTGGGTTTTTTTTATTTGGAACTATATTTCCGGGCTTTTGTTTTGATTGTCCTTTAAATGTAATTTCTTTTCATCCTCAACTATTTATCTGCTTTTCTTTAAAATGTACCTAATGTCTTATTTTTAATGTAATCCCATGCCACTGTAAAACACTTTGAATTGCCTTAAATGTCTGAATGAATGAAGCCATATAAATTAACTTAATGTACATTTTCTACATGTAAATTAATGTAGTAAAGTAATGTCTTATGTATTGTATGTCCGGTGTGGACCCCAGGAAGATTAGCTGATTGTTAAGGCTTTCTTTAAATAAACAGATAAATAAAATCAAGTTGAAGTTGAAATTAAACCTCAGTGTTTTATTTCAAACACAAAGTGCTGCTGAGAAAAGTAACAACAATAAAATGAGTCACTGGACTGGACTGCACATGTGAAGCTAACCCTTTAGCTTAGCTAACTCCGACTACACAGTATGGTAGTTTGATGCTAAAGTTAGCTGTGTTTTAGCTCTGTGTTAGCTCTCACCTGGTCCTTGGACATCTCTTCCGTTGAAAGACCGTCCACCACCGCGGAGGACTTCACCTTCTCGGCCTTTTTGCTTTTAGTCTTTGGTGGCTGGAAAGAAAATGCACCAACATTTACGCGAATAAAAGCGCTGTTCGTTAGCTGACCTAGCTAATAGTCTCCATACGAAGCTAGTATCTGGCTGATGCTAAGCTACCACATGCTAACCGTAGTCCACAACATTACTGTGATATAACTACTGATTAAAACAAACAGTTTACTCACCATCGTCGGTAAATACAGTCGGTAGTGACGATAAACTGTAGTTAAAAATGAAACTTAGCTCGCCGAGCCGCAGTCAGTCCGCGGCTACATGTAAACAAAAGACGCTGTCATAGCAACGCCGTCACGTGATCGTTCTTTCTTCATATAAATCTTTATTGAATGAAATTCTGCAACATGTACAATCCTGACAAAGGCAAAATGACGCCTTTTATTGTTAAATTTATATTTGTGGAAATAAAAGTTAAGAAAATTATGAAACTTATGAGATTTAGAACATTAGAACATACACAAAACTAGGTAAACAAAGGTAAAGTAAATAGAGAAATTAATACAAAGTAAATAAATAAATACAGAAACAAATTAAAACTAAAATATCAATTTATGGCACATTTTTTTTAAATGAATGCCTATATTATTTATTTTTTATTTTTGGTGAATTTAATGGCATATTAATTTATTTATTGAGTTATTATATTTTTCTTCCATAAAGTGGCACAAAATGGTTTTGAAACGATGTGGGAGACAACCCTGTGCCCCAATGTGAGTCACACAGAGATTTTTGGGTTATGTCATGATTTTTATGTCATTTATTTGGAGAAGTTGAGAACCACTGGTTCATTTGACACTTCCACACAAAACTTACCATTTACCATTGCTTAAAATGTTATTGATCAGCTGATTCAGATCAAAGACATACATGTTTAATATAAATGAATGAAAAACAACAACAGAGTGAGTGGATCAAAACAGACACCATACTACAAAGTGTGACAGTTCAAAGACAGATTATTCGCTGACATTTCCTGTCTGTGGTGGATTTTGGGCGAGATAGTACACACACACCTCACTGCTGCGTCCTGTAGTTTTCAGCTTGTTAACTGTGCTGTACAGGTTGTTATTCGGCGGTGTGGAGGCGCTCAGCGTTTCACTGACCCAGTATGGACTCTCGACGTCAGCTTGCTCCTCTCCAGCTTCAATCTCCTCATAAATCACCTCCGCTCCAGGTTTGTCCACGTCGGTGTTTGTCTCTCTGCTCTTTTTTGAGCAAAGCCTCAGAGTTAAGATGGATAAAAGCGTCAGTGCAGCACCGACGATGACACCAGCAGGAACTTTCCAGAAGTCTGAGGATTGTTGGTTCTCTGTGTCCAAACCCAGTCCACTGTTTCTTGGTGTTGCTGGTGTGACCACGCTGGGATCTGTCGTCACTTCCAGATATATTTTACTCCGATTGCAAAAATACATTCCAGAATCAGAGGGTTTAACCTTCAATATTACCAGCGAGTTATCTGCCTGGTAACCAAAGCGTTTGTCTGTTATTATCTCTCTGCCATTTTTAGAGGAGACAAGAATCACCCGTTCACCATTTCGGAGGCGGCTCCATGATACATCTCCCTTCGTATGAGAACAGGGCAGTTTAGCCGTTTTGTTCTGCAGCACAGTAACTTTGGGATCGTCTGTAAAGTAAAGCAGTGGCAATAAAAAGCATGCAAATAAAAACCAACTGCACAAACTAACAAATAATTTTTTTCTTTAAACCAAACTACACCATATCACCGCAGAGGAATGCATCTAATCATGGAGAAGAGGCTCGTGCTTGTGACAGGGCAGGATGTAAACATTAAGCTAGCTAAGTTAGACAGACATCTCTACAGCTGATATCTCCAAAACTGAGACACTCACACCAAAACTATCTAGATGATAAACAGAACTACAAGAAGAGGAATATGTAGTTTAGATTTTGGGGTGAATTGTCCCTTTAAGGTCAGACACCAGGATAACACTGAATTTTCTACCTTAATTTTTACTCTGTAGGGACAAACCGTTAATGTGAACACACTTTCTTCACTGACACCAAAAACAATGACTTCAGCTTTGTCCTCATTTAATGGAGAAAAATTTAGAACATCTACTAATTCTTTTAATGCACCATCCGAGGGAGTCTACTGAGCAGTATTTGTTTGAATTTCAGCTAATGCGAGTATGAAAAGATTAAATAGCAAAGGTCCAAGAATTGACCCTTGTGGAACTCCACGTGTTGTTGGGAGACGCTCTGATGTACAGCCACCGATAGAAAACAACCTCTGTTTTGAAGGCAATGGATGGATGGACTTACAAAACCAGTGTCCCAGTCTGTCTGTTAATCTGCTATGATTGTTCCTTTTTATTACTCAGGATTTGTTTTTATCCTTTTAATCTTTTTCTATCATTTGATGGATACATTACAGATGGAATTAATCAGAAAACATCAATAAGAATGGTGTCCCTTAACTCTAAGAATAAATGAATTAGTTTTAGTGTGTACATCCTCAGAATGAGCACTGATACCAACATGTATTTAGGTCAAAGCCAAAACCCAAGCTTTATAAATGTGGTAAAATGTTGATAAATGAGATTTTCTTACCAGCAAAGCTGTGACAGAAGCCTCCAGCGAGGACAAAGCCGAGGTAAAGCAACATCTCCGCAGCCTGTCAACCTCATTAACTGACATAAGACTAAAATAGTCTTCTCTTTATCTGAGGGGAAGTTATGACGAATGAAGTTGTGGTTGGAAATTAAACTTACTGTGTGAACTCTGCAGCCTGGATGTCAGCGCATGTGTGAAAATAGTTGGGAAAATGGAACTGATTTAGAAACTGTGGAATCACATACATTTCCCCCAGAATATGGACAACAACAATAATCATTCATATATTATGTCACTGTATGTAATGACTTATATGTTATCAATAAAAATCTGTCATTAAATAAAGGCCGAGTTGCCTTCACTGGCCTTTTTTATCAGTCGTCTCTGAGGGACTTTTTCCACACAGTTAACTCATTCAGAGAACTCTTTGGCTTTTTCTCTGCAACCCACACAGAAGAGAAATCTGCTGCTTTAATATGTTCATTTACGTGTCCTAGCTGTGGACGCTAATGCACAGGTCGGACTAGTTGCACCCATTGACATAAAAAAAGATGGCCGACGCATCTCCACTTCTTCCCAGTATTTTTAAATATCACGCTTATCATCAATACATTGTAACTCTTTCTTTCCCACTCATTTTGCCTGAAACTGTCACCTTGTTGGCAGATCTGCTGTAAGTCTATCAGATATTAACATTATAAACACTGTAACTGTTTGCAGCAGTGAAACAGACGTGTGTTAAGACAGTAGTTTGAGTTTTAGCAGTTTGCACTGTTGTGTCTGTTTCTGAGTGCATTGACACGGTGTCAAACTGTCGTCTTCATCTGCCATGTGGATCAATGAGTCAACTCTTGTTTTCAAGTCAGCCCCTCCGTTGACTTTCCTGTGAAAGGAATCATAACGTCCTCACGACTCTGTCTCCATGTCTCAACTTTATTCCAGAGAATAACATTACAACACATCTCCTACATTTGGCCCGGCCACAAAACACAGTGGTTTAAATAAAAGATATTTACAATCTGCAGGATGTCAGCTGGTCATCGGCTCAGAAGCTTCTATGTCTTGTTTGTGCTGGTTGGTTGGCTGATCTTTGATAAATCCCCGAACGACGCCGTGGCTGAGCCTCGCTTCGCTGGTTTGGCCTGACAGACATTTAAAAGATTAAACCAGTTTACTATAAAAAAAACCTCCTCTGCAGCTGAATCTGATGGAGAAGAAGCAGCGGTGATGGTGTCTCACTGTGCTTTGCTTTGTTTTCAGTTATTGGAACAAACAGAAAGAGAAGAACCAGAAGCAGGAAACAAACTGTCCACAGAACCTGTCTCACCTGTGACTCATGAGGCTTCCAGCCAATCATGTAGAGTATCTCGAAGGTGGCCGGGATGGAGCCGTCCTCGTTACCGTACATCTCTGAAACGTTTTCAAACAAGCACAGATATGATACAGCACAACTCTATTTAAAGGGACAGTTCACTTTAAACCTAAACTCCACATGTCTCCTCTTCCTGTAGTTCTATTGATCATCTAGATAGTTTTGGTGTGAGTGTCTCAGTTTTGG
>JBBPCS010004301.1:0-11454 GCA_037974645.1 Hollardia meadi
ACACACACACACACACACACACACACACACACACACACACACACACACACACACACACACACACACACACCTGTATATAGGCTACCTGCGTACATATTCAGTAGATATTTCGCTTCCATTTGGTTATTTGTTAAACAAATGCTTTTGGATACACATGCTGTCTATTTAATGTTGCACAAGAGTGAATGCTGCCGACCTCTACTCCAAACTCCAAATAGCTAAATAAATAAATATTCGACTAGCTGTTGATATGGTAATTTCGGTTGTAATTATTACGTTAATTATTAATCACAATTCCAAATTTACAGTTTAGTATCCTTTTATGAGACGGAATAAGTGAATTGGCTATCTTTTCCCTTCTTTAATAAGGGTGGTGCCCTGAGGTGATCTAATGTAAATTAGATCCTATTACTTAATATAATAAATAATTATTTCTGATAATTATTAATTATTTTTGATAGCCAAATTTAAACTATAAGTTGTTGCCTCGTGCCCTATACAGAAAAATGTATAAAGCAAGGCTCACTTAAAAAGCACCCTTCATCTGTCAAGAATCGTCTGCCTCTACAGTCTCCACTTTGATAAACTTCACCTTTCTTTTACAACTTGGCAAGTGAAGGTGCTAATTTGTAAGGCTGCATCAAACAGACATAATCCTATAACTTGTACTATCAGGTGTCTGGTGCAATTTTTGGCTTTCGTTAAGCAATCACCAGCGAGAAAAGTTTAGATCAAACACTTAAGGCTATGTGGGTGGAGGAGCAAGTTTAAGGATTAAGTTCAGCAACAACATTCAGAACATTGCAGATGACCTCAGGTATATATATATATATATATATATATATATTTTTTTTAAAAGTATCCTTTTAGAGCTGCATTCATTCATTCATTACAGTTTGTAGCAAGCAAACCTTATGCTGTCTGGTGGTGAGATAATGATAATAAAATACTCAAACTCAATATCTGTCTTTATCTCTAGTCTAGTCTAGTCTAGTTTGTAAGAATTCTTTGTTGCGTGCGAGCAGCATACACATACGAGAGAGACTTATTCAACAGGCAGTTAAATTTCACTTATATTGGGACAATTTGTATGTCCTATGGCATATGATACATTAAACACAATTGTTATCTTTGTTTAAAGGACATTCCTCAGGGATGATACAGTCACTTGATCTCCCCCTCCAGCCTTTAGGGAAGATCAGGGATGAAAGTAACACTTTTTGGTTGCGCATTGTGGTTGCTCATGCTACGGCTCCGAAACTTTGATCCACGGTACCCTTATTTGTCTACTCCAAATAAAACACAATAAAACACACATGGACCTCTACTACACAATCACAGATTATGTGAGGTAATGTCAAATACAAAGAGTTGTTACAACCTACCCCACTACTGGAGTTATAAACTAGCTGGGGATAGATGTAACACCATTAAAATGTAGGCAAAAACTTATTGAACAATAAAGAACAAACAATTTTGAATAAAATGAACAATTTTAAGTGAGAAAATGAAACACACCTGACACGAGAGAGAGAGAGAGAGAGAGAGAAAGAGAGAGAGAGAGACAATTTAAATGAACTGTTACAACTATCCCCACCACCCACCGTCCTTTACATAGCTAATTGTTTTAGCACGTGGGTTGAAGTTGGTATGAATGCAAAGGATCAAATGATACAAAAGAAACTGCTACTTTAGGTTATGTAAGTCAAACCGCTGTATCTACAATACAATGAATGCTAAGCAAAAAATAGTCTTGATGAACAATTTTAATTTCTTATCTCAAAATGAGTTTTTTGGTCATAAAGTCCACAATTTTGCTCACAGAGACATGCCACTTCTCATGTGAGCTCAAAATGGAAATGGGAGTGCATACTGATGACATCACTGCAGCTATTATCTGATTGGCCGAACTTACAGTGTAACAACTAACCCATTGTTATAACACTCCCCGAAGTTGGATCACATTCCAGATCTTTTGTCTGGATTTTTTACATTCAGTTTTCCATGCTGGTGTACTAGCTTGTCTCTGCCTTCTACCTCCGCCCATCTGTTGTTCTAGGGCTTGCAGTTGAGCCATTTGTCTTTCTCAGATCTTCTCCATTGTCTTTACAACCGTGTCTCCAGATTTTCAAAGTAGTGTGACAGTGAACCAAGCATGAATGAGCACATCTTGCAACTGCAGCTGCATGAGTTTACAGGCAGGGAGGCAGGTACAGGTTCCAGATATCAAGGTGAAAGGTTCAAGGTACAGAATTAACTACAGGCTCCAGCTAGAGTTCAGGTAAAGAGGGCTGGAAAGCAAGGCGTAAAGCAACATTGTAACCTTGACAATCTGGAAAGGGGTGAGTGGAAATGATCTGGTTGAATATTAGGGCTGACTAGGAAAGGTGAAAAGAGGTGAGCAAGTGGGTGAGGAAGGTTAGCTGACAGGAGGAAAAGGTCACTCCCTCTGCAGGGCAAAAGGCACTATTCAAAGATAACTAAAGAGGCAATAAATGATAATACTTCTTTCACCTTCAGTCCAAAAAAGTTAGACACATTGAAATAACAGATGTAGCTTAAATCTAGCTTGCCTTATTTTTCAGGAGTTACTTAATCCAAATATTGGAGGTCTGCGCATAAAAAATATTTGGAAATGCAAAAATACTCAGTCCATTCGGGGTTCGCTGTTAGAGTGGAGGTTCTTCTCTCACAAATGATCCTTGCCAGAGTATAGACCCCGACTTGCAGAGAGCAAACAAAGTTGACGACAGACCATTTTAGTTTTGGGCTGTCATTAATAGAATTAACATTAATCAGCGATAACTGATATGTTCAGGTGCTGGCTATGTTTGACATTTTAACTGGTGAAAGCGATAGCGATAGTAGAAGCTGCTACCTGAATGTTCTGTATACTGCTACTGTTTGCCGGTGAGAAAGAGAGATATCAGATTTGTTATGTTTAGCTAATTTTACACTCTGGTGGCTTTAACCATTGCAGACATAAATAATATAAAATTCAAAATCAAAGACCTGGAAAAAGTAAAAGGCAAGGGCAGTAATGGCACAACAAATGGATAATTTTTGGAAATATCACTTAATTACTCAAATTTCTGCCTTTTTCTTCTTTCTGTGTTTGTTCTGCAATCACACACTTCTGTGGAACTGCATCTTAACATTCCAAGAACATGCAAGATTATTCATCCATGGCGCTCGGATCATAAAAGGAAAAATAATTAATCATAATGTTGTTTTTTGTCTTTCTGGTGTCACAAGGAGTGCTTTGATTTTACATGTTTCATGTTCAAAAGAAATCCATATGGTTTTTTTTTCCACCGTCATTTGCTCCCTAATCCTTCAATATCTTAGAATTTTTTTTTGAAATGCCACAGTATCAAATTCTCTGTAATTGGCAAGTAGTCAGTAAATAAATCATCAGTGGTTGCTATTGATGATGCTGATCAGAAGAGCACCGAAGCCCTTCATGAAGTATTTCTTCTTTTTCATGTCTTCAGGGTGAAAGACTTATAATGGCTCTTCTTCTGATCTTTCTTACTAATAACGGTCCAATTTTAGACCCCTGGAGGGTCAGTGCAAACATCGCGCTGAGGATATAGACATTGCTTTCATGGTTTGTGGCAAGAACACTGGTAAAGGTTAGGACCCAAATGCAGACACCAACGACTGAGCAGGTTCTGTTGAGTAATATTCATTTAATACAAAGACACAAAGGCTTACGGAAGGTGTGTAGAGGCAAGCTGAGGTCCAAAAGGGGCAAAGGCAAGATCCAAAATCCAAAAACGAAGCAGATTCCAAGAGGCAAAACTACCAAAAGTACAAGGAAAAAGGCAGGAATGAAGGCACATGAGGTAACATGATGAACTGGCAACCAAAGAGGGGAGCACATGTACTTAAATACACAAGAATGGGAAGGTTAACAAAACACAGGTAAAACACATGAGGCTAATCTCAAGAGGAGGTAAAAGAACAAAGACGGGAAGTGTGAAGTAGGACATGACACAAGAGGAGAAAACCTTCAAAATAAAACAGGAAATAGCTCAAGAAAATACCAAACCATGACAATTCCCACATAAACACCAGCAGTGGAAAATGGTAGGAACAGTCAGACTACTTGGTTTTGGTGTGCCAGGACAGAGTTAGTTTTGAGAGCAGACCGGAGAGAGAAGACTTACCAGGGAAGATGGTGGCTGCAGGGTCAACTGAACAGACTGGCGGACTGTCCAGCACCGCCGCCGACAGGTACGGTCTAGGTCAGGGTCCAGCCCACCAGAGAAAAAGGCAAAGAAGTTCCTGGAATGTGTTTTAGCAATTTTGCTTAAAAAATAATAAAATTGTTCAGTGACTTTCTGTCGACTGATTAACTGACCAATCAACTCTACACACCATTCGTTTCTCTGCCATTTCTGTCTTTCCACTGTAGTCTACGTCTTTTCACCTCTCTTCAGAAAGTAAAAGACACATGGAAGTCACTGTATGTCTTGACCTCCTAGACAGTGGAAGGACATAATAAAGCCCAAAGGTCAACGAGTTGTTTTTTATGTAGATTGGACAGATTATTGAGTTGCCATTTGTTTTCTCTGTCCTCAAGGCACTTTAGATCAATTAATTGTAATCACCTGTTTGGTTTGAAATGCCAGAGAATTGACTCTGATAAGCTTGTCGGACACATTTACAGTATTGCATGTTTAATTTCCCTAAGTGCCTGCTTAATTGTATTGTATTGTATTGAGTGTGTTTGGAACCAAATACAGACTGAAGCAAAGTGGATCTGGATATTGAGGCGCAAGGGAATCAGCATTCCTATACATTCTACGGTCTATTAAGCTAATAAATTGCATGTTTCTTTAAATTATTCATCACAAATCATTCTATATAAAAATTTTTGGACAGCATTAGCCCTTTGATAAAAAGTGAGTGTATCATGAAACAATTTGTTAGACAAATGAGAGATCCTGCACTGGCACATCACAGCACATGACTGGCTTGGACATATAGATGCAGCATGTATTTTAGAGGTGACAGTTTGTCAATAGGGTTTTTGCCATGTCGGTGTTCGATGTGAGTTATCAGTCAGGGTCTAAGTCACATTTCCTGCCTCCAGGATAAACATTTGGCAATGTGGAGCAATGTATAGATATTTCTTCACCTCATCTGTCTCTGACCCCAGTGAGGGGAAAATGCTAGTAGTTATAAAACTTTGCAGAAGGCAAGTTTGGAAAGTTTGAGAGGGCTAGTGTAGGTGTAGTCAGAGGGTGTCATAAGGCCTCGCAGAAAAGTGAGAAAAGAGTTAGCTCATTTTAAACATACGCAGGCACAAATGCTCGAGCATAAAACAGCTATAATGAAGTAGTGATGAGAAGAATATATGCCACCAACAAGGCCAAACGCAAGATTAAATGAAAGACTCAGAATATTCAATCATCATTTATGCACTAAGTTAATTAAACCACACGCACATCACTGCCATTTATGAATAGAGCAGTCATCATTTGTTTCCTCTGTTTGAGAAATGAGACCATTTGCAGCCTAATTTGCCATCTTGCATATATTTTTGTACTTGAATTCACGTTTAGTTTATCATTTTATTAGCCTAATTATGTAATTTTACAACCACTTCAGTTTCAATAATTGTGATAAATCAGTGAAATATATGTGCCTGTTCCGACAGAAGTCAGCTTGAAAGGGTGCTCCACTGATTTATCATGGCACTTCTTGTCAGACTGTACAATGGACATTTTAAAAGAAAAGGATAAAATTCGATGCAGCAGAACCAGAGATATTTCTTATTTCACACAGTCTGCTTCCTAATTTTACCAGGGCTCAAGCCCCATACGTTTAGAGTGTAACCCCGGATATAATTTAAAATGTATGCCATCACCCCCCATGAATCGCCACCTTAACACGGTGAAGGGGTTTGTGTGTCCCTGTGATCCTTGGAGCTGTGTTGTCACTGGCAATAGCCCCTGGTAGTGTCTCCCAAGGCAAGTTGGTCTCAGAGGAGGGGCCAGAATGATGTGACAGTCACAAGTTAACAGCGGGAAGAGAGGCGTGTGTAGTAACTTTTTTGTAATGGTTGAAATTGCCTGTTGATTTCTGATATAAATCAGATTTGACACTGCGCTACAAACACGATGAAGATTTGCTTGTAAGTTAGGTGTCGTTTTTAAGGTGGCAGGCCATACACGTCTCATCCACCAGCATCCTTTATTGTCTTTTATCAGGGTTTTGTCTCGTAAATCAAATTTCCATAAAGCAAACTAAAATGGTAACGACACATTCATTTTAGTAGAAGCTTTGAACAGTGAAGCAGACCCTGCTAATGCAGGCAGGAGGTCTAATCCACAATTAGAATCAACACAAGTCGCCGAATTTTCAGCCGATTTTCAAGTGGTTTAGTTTGTTATAAAGGTCAGACATGTATTTGAAAAAGAGCATGCTTGTTTAAATTAAAAATGCAGGTATTCATACCAAATATACTTTATAATAACAGGAATACTATTTCTATAATGTAATATTTAAGATGAACTGACCTTACATAATGACTTATTTAATGAAAAAACCCCCTCCCCACATAATTACAACAAACACTGCCATGGTTTTGGGTTTTAGCTGTTGTTGTTTCCTGTGTTATTTTGAAGTTTCCATCCTCATGTGTCTTGTCTTAGTTCACACTTCCTGTCTTTTGTTCTTTTCACGCCACTGTGATTGTCTGCCCTGCCCTTAATAGTTTCACCTGTGTCCTGTTAATCTGCCCTTCCCTGTAAGTCCATGTGCTCCCCTCTCTTTGTCGGTTCATTGTGTTACCTCATGTGCCTTCGCTCCAGCCTGTTTTCCCTGTAGATATTTCTGTTTTCTGAACCTTGTTTGTTTCAATGTTCTCACCTTTTCCCCTTTTGAATTTGTTTGCCTGAACCTGCTCTGTAGTTGGTGTCTGCATCTGGGTCTTATCCTCGTATTCCCTTTGGCACAAACATGACAAAACACTGAAGTATGGCAGACTTCACAATACTGTTTTACTTGCATTTATAGTGAAACATTCATTTTGCCGCTTTATATTTTAAGTCACACCAAAAAAATTAAATATATATAGTTATATAGTGTATATTAGCAGGGTTGTGCAGAGTTGCACTCTAACAGTTACACGGTGTGATAAACCAATACAGTTTTGTACACTCACAAATGTAAATGCACCAAGGAAATAATCTAGGGTTACATGTTTATACGAGAGATGATCACTACAAATTTACCTGTAATCTCATATAAGCAGATGAAACAGCAGCAGAAGATACAGCAGTAGATGAAACAGCAGTTGAACAATACAGCAGCAGAAGGTGAAGAGGTGAACAGTAGGCCTACATGCACTACATTGTATGATCTGAACATTCTGTGCATGTGGGCGTGAAATGAAATTTAATATTCCAAGAAACTCATGTCGATAATGTAGAAAGATCACCGCTGCACCCAGCTAGAACTTTTTTAAAGTGCTGGAAAGCATTAGTAAATCCAAACTTAAAGCAGAGGTTTTCTGCTCACTTAGTTCTATGCAGTGTTTCACTTTAAACTAAGCTTTCGGTCTAGACCAAACTAAGTGTGCAGAAACCTCTGCTTTCAGTTAATATTCCAATAAGCCAATGTTAAAATAAATACATTTAACTGTTTTCCTGGAAGGAACATGGGCCTTCAAGGCCCAGTCTGGAATATGAATTATGAGACAATGCACACACCTGTACAACAAACTTAAGGCTCTTTTTTAAATTCATAAAAACCAAAAAGAAACCAAAAGCTTAAAAATTACATTTAAATCTTGCATTAAGCCTATCAAACCTTATGGCATCATGTCTTGCTCATAAGTTGATCATACCTGCACATGCATGTGCATACAGTACATCCCTAATTTAATGGCCAGAGAGAGTTTTGACTGTGAGGAATATATTTCAATCTCAGCGTAATAGGATTCTATTTGAGATCTGTGTGCATCTGTAATTGTCAAACTGCCAGTATGAATTTGATACTCCTGGCCATATCCGTTTTGTCAAGCCTGGGCAATCTTTATGAACTGCTAAATAAAAGATCTCTTTTAATGGCTGCAATCAACTCTCACACATTTCCACACACAATATGAATGAGGATTGCAGGATTCTTTAAGCTGAGCAGAACCAATTTACAAGCTGACAAACGTTGTTTTGAATACATCACACCAATGCAGTCATCAAACCTATTTACAGTATGTCATATTCTACTACTACTACTACTGTCTGACAATGTCTGTGCAATTTACTCAAAGGTGCAATACTTAACTGTACACAACTTGACTTGACATGGCAATAATGTGCAATAACCCCACTGTAATACTAATAACCTAATAATTCCATAATAATACAACTGTGAAATACATAGAAGAGTATTATTTATTACACTTATATTGTAGCCTAATGCACATTAATGTACATAATCACGACATTCTTATCTGTTATTTTTCTGGTTCCACTATTCTTCCAAGATATATAGTTTTCGATATGTATATATTGAACAAGGCACCCGTCTTCTACATACTCATGTACATATTTCTGTAATAATATTGTTATACTATTTGTTATATATTCTAGTAGACTGTAAATATTTTTTTATATACATATTTTCTATTTTTCTTAATTTCTCTATGCTTCTACTTTTCTATTGAAATGAGAGCATCTGTAATGCGAGCAATTTCCCCTCGGGGATCAATAAAGTATTTCTGATTCTGATTCTGATTCATTCCAGTAACTGACACTCAGCCTGATCCCATCAACACACTGCACTGTATGATGTAATTGAAAACCATCCCCATGTGAAACAGAAAGTACACACACGCTGGAGCACAGGCACAAGTATACAGTCGTGCGCACACGAAAGCACAAACACACGACCTGTATCCCTTAAGCTATTTGACTGTGTGGCAGTGCAACACCAGCTTGGTGAAGCAGGAGGTAAGTGATTGAGGCAGTTGAGATAGGGGTTATTGTACCTTATTCTCCAGACCAGTTTAAACCTCTTACATGTTGATTAAAGTCCCACAATCCATCTGTGGATTATAGTGTGGCTGCTGTATTGCATTAAAGGTCATCACATCCTCAGAGTGGCCTGGTTACTGAGTCCTCATTATGTCTGTCACTTCAATCAGCCATAATCATATTGAAGGCCCAATGCACATATAATTATATATAGTAGTACATATGCACACACCTTTTCATGTATCCACTTACTACTTACATAGAGAGTTGGTTTGGTGATTGGTAGCTGGTTGGATTATAATGGAAAATATGGAATAATTAAATTGAGTGCTGTGAAAAGGTCCTGTGAGCTAAAAGTGTTGTGGTGCAATCCAAGCATGCTTTTAACATATTTCGCTTTCAGCAGCTGGTGCCCTACAGCATTTAGCCTCCAAGCAGTGTCTGCCTGATAGAATTCATCTGGAGACGCATGTGATATACATGCATACTGTATTTGTATACATGTTTTGAATTTGAAGGAGTAATTGAAATAGAGAAAGAAAAATGTTTCACACGCATACATTCCCCAGCCAACACCTACATGGTTGCATGATTGACTAATTTTCAAAGACTCCTATAAATGCATCACACCTTTTGGTCTAACACCAGTCAAATGACTACAGATGTTGCTTTACCCTCACTTCTGAAAACTAAATCTGCAGCTTATTAAATGAGCAATGCAGGGCAGAAGAAAATAACCTCAGGTTTGGAGTTAAGGTCAAAAGTAATTGTACCTGTTGTATTTTCATTAATCAAATTACCATATTCCCCCCAAGAATCACCACCTTATCATGGTGGAGGGGATTGCGTGCCCCTGTGATGCTGGGAGCTCTGTTGTCAGGGGCAATAGCCGCTGGTAGGGTCTCCCAAGGCAAATTGGTCTCAGGGGAGGGGCGAGATGAAGAGCGATTCGAAGACCCCAATGAATCTGGATCCACTGAACCATGGAACCTCTCCCCGAATAGGGAGACCAGGGCCCCCTCCTGGAGCTAGACCTGGGATAGGAGCCGGCGAGCGTCTGGTGGTCGGGCCTTATTCTATGGGACCCAGCCGGGCACAGCCTGAAAAAGCTGCCACCCTGTGGGCTCACCACTTGCAGGGACAGGCACTGGGGTCAAGGTGCAATGCAGGATGGGTGGCAGGTGAAGGCAGGGAACATCACCTCACTGGTGGGGAAGGAAGCCCCTGGCTGAGCGCCGCTGTGTTAGAATTTTCCCCAGAGGACAAGAGGAGGGGGGAAGGCTCTGACTGTTGTGTGTGCTTATGCACCAAACAGCAGTTCAGAGTACCTGACCTTCTTGGAGTCACTGGTCCCCAGATGGGGGCTCCCTAGTTCTGCTGGGGGAATTCAATGCTCTCATGGGCAACGATGGAAAAACCTGGAGAGGGTTCAAACTCCCAGTTGCTCATCCAGGGTATATGTACTTTGTAGACTTGGAGAAAGCCTATGACCATGTCCCTTGGGGAGTCCTGTGGGGGACACTGCAGGAATATGGGTTACTACAAATCATTCGCTCCCTATATGACCAAAGTAAGAGCTGTGTTCACTTTTTGGGCACAAAGTCAAACACTTTCTGAGTAGTGTCAGACTCTTGCCCATTGTCTCTGATCCTGTTTGTAATATTCATGGAGAGGATCTCAAGGTGCAGCCGGGGCGAGTAGAGTGTCCGGGTTGGGAACCTCAGAATTGCGTCCCTACTTTTTTGCAGATGACGTAGTTCTGTTGGCTTTATCACTCTGTGACCTTCAGCATGCACAGGGGCGGTTTGCAGCCGAATGTGACGTGGCTGGGATGAGAACCAACACCTACAATCCGAGACTTTGGTTCTCCGCCAGAAAACGGTGGATTGTTCCCTCTGAGTTGGGGGGGAGTTGCTGCCCTAAGCAATCTCAGGGTCTTGTTTACAAGTGACAGGAAAATGGAGCGTGAGATTGACAGACAGCTTGGTGTTTCATCAGCAGTAATGTGGGCGTTCTATCGGACCATTGTGGTGAAGAGGGAGCTGAGCCAGGAGGCAAATCTCTCAATTTACCTGTCAATCTACCTTCCAATCCTTACCAATTGTCATTGGCTTTGGGTAGTGACTGAAAGAATGACATCACTATCTCTAGACAATCTCTATTTTCTTACTTTTTAATGCACTCTAGCACCTTATTTATATTCAAAGCACGTCTTAATCATTGAAAAAATTGAATATGTACCTCAAAGATTGTCCATCATCTGCTGTTCTCTCTCTCTCTTTCACTCTCTGCTCTCTCTCTCTCATCTCTCACCTTCATCTGCTTCCAGGAAAACAGTTAAATATATTTATTTACTATCAACATTCGTTTATTGGAATATTAAATATCATCTCTCTCTCTCACACACACACACACACACACACACACACACACACACACACACACACACACACACACACACACA
>JBBPCS010004302.1:0-11454 GCA_037974645.1 Hollardia meadi
GTGTGTGTGTGTGTGTGTGTGTGTGTGTGTGTGTGTGTGTGTGTGTGTGTGTGTGTGTGTGTGTGTGTGTTTGACTGAGGGTCACACAGTGGTGAAGCCTGTGTTGTTAATGCATTGCTGGGATGTTTCAGTGTTTTCAGTTCTGTTAGGCTGCAGAGGGGGTTAGACACTGACGAGCGTAGGGTGAGGTTTGAGTTCAGCCATAGATCACATCACCGGACATGAAAGGATGAAAGGAAGAGAGACAGACGGGAACACACACACACACACACAGATGAGTAACTGACCAACGATGACGGTATTAGTGGTGGATTAGTGGATTTCAAAAAGGAAAAGATATTTTGTAAAAATGTCACTTGGCAGTTTATTAAATATATAAAAAACTACTGCATTAATTAAGGCTGGGCAATATATCGATATGAGACTAGATATCGTCTTTGATTTTGGATATCATTATATCCCGACATGGAAAGTGTTACATACACATTTTAAATAAGCATATAAGCATATTTTTGTGTGTCAGAATACTCCAAATATTCAAGTTAATGCACTATTATGAGGCTATTTATGTCTTTTTCTTGTCATATAATCCTTTACTTTTAATATTATATACTGCATGTATATTATATTTACTTTATATGTTGTATTTGAGTCCTTTTAGGTTTGCAGAAGAAACTTGCCTCTAGTTGCTCCTTAAGGGACTAACATAGTGCATAATGCTTTTTTGTAGTGGATGTAAACCAAAAGGGAAAGCAGCAAGAAAATTTCGAAAGACGCAACTGAATGTACTTTTTTTTTTTTATTGCCAAAACCGGGATATTCAAGACATCTGTTCATATCAATGTTGGCAGTGATAAAATGTGTTTTTGGATGGCATCTCATTGGAACATCAGGACGTTTTTGAAATATCTTGGACAAAATAGCCTCTTTTTTGAATGGAGTTTGGCGTGAGTATAAAGTATCTATAAGGTTTTATTTCATGGATTTCAGCTTCTTAAATGCAAGGATTTACTGCTTTTCTTTGTTCTTTATGGTATTAAATGAGGAGTCTTTGGGTTTTGGACTTTTGGTTGGACAAAAGAAGCAATTTGAAGACGTCACTTTGGGCATTTGGACATTTCAATAGACTAAGAATAAATCGATTCATCGTCAAAATAATCAGTAGATTAATTGATCATGAAAATAATTGTTCGTGGCATTTTAATCTTGACAAACAGCAGGTAAGGCGTCGCTAGCCAGGTCAGAATTTGTTTCCCGCCCAGGTGAATTCCAACACCAATCCACTATAAATGCTTCACAGGCACATGCACAGGAACAGATTCCCGATCATACAATGTGAAAATGGGAAGCAGACCTGTCTCTCCCTCCATCATTCATTCACTCATTCTTTTGCTGCTGCTGCAAAAATAAAAGGAATGCATGTCATAGGAACACAGGTTGGCTTGTGAGCCAACTCAAACGTAAATCGAGATCTTTCACATATCAACTCGTGGCTTCTGCCATGTTCTCTTGGGCGTGATGCTGTCACGAATTCTTGCTTCAAAATGGCTAATATTTGAAAATGTGATCCTGCTGTAATACCACTCCAAACACGGAAAACCAAAAGCCACATTTGAACCGGGCAGCTTTATCAAAACCTTTATATTTTGAAGCCGTCTGATGTCAGGTCTGTTCTTGTGAAGGCCAAGCAGTTTCACATTTGGCTTCTGCTGACTTCCTTTTCTTATTCAACCACTTCCACAGAGCAGAGACAGCAGCCACGTCATTGTCACTTTCAGCCGTGTGTGCTGCTGCATGCTGCAGATACGCTGCAATACCATTAATATCACGACTGACACTGAATCCACTCATTTGAAATGAAACATATCATATGGCACACTCCAACTGGGATGTTTTTATACAATACGTTTCGTTATGGTTAGTTTTTATTGAGTCATTATCTGGAAAAGGGGGTATCCTATTATATTTTGTCTGCTGCCAGGCTTTTATCCAAATGTAGAACAAATCTGATCCTATTCCTAAAAAGAAATCCAAATCCTATCCTGAAAACCCTACTGTAGCCATGGCATGGTATGTCGCTTGTTGCACATCCATGTTTTGGTTGTCCTCAAACTTCTTGAGTGTCCTCTGACTGCCATATAAATGAAAGAAAAACAGAGAATCTTCTCACGGGAGGGGGGCAACAAAGGATCATGCACATCACATTGAACTGTGTTGTTTTTCTGTTTCCACCTCCTCCATATGAAAGAATTGTTGGTTATTCCCTGTGAGAATTAAGCTTTTTCCGAACACATTCCACAGGGAACACACACACACACACACACACACACACACACATCATGAGCCTCCGGCAAGAGTTGAAAGCATTTGACACACTGTTTATGTTCATTTGTGTCTAATGAGTTTTTCATTATGAAAACAAACCAGGAGGAAGAAACGACTTCAGTGGTGATTCAGTGGTGGAATGTTTAAGACTACTTACAGTGAGGATCACTGTTCACACACGCACACACACACGCACACACACACACACGTAGACAAACTGTTCCCAAAAACACGGATGGTTAAGAAACCCAAATACACAGCAATAAAATGACCTCTCATTATCCAGCAACGTAATACATGTAGGACCCCACCGAAATAAACTAAACAAAAAGACTAAACACACACACACACTGTTCAATGCTTGGATCAGTGTGCCGTTAAGATAACCTGTCATTTTCCCATAGATTAGAGTTAAAGTTTGAAGGAAGAGGAGAAGAGAGGGAGGATGGGAAAAGGGAATAGCCTTAAAGGAAAAGGAGATGAGGACGAAGTGAGGAAAGGCAGGGGGAAGGACACAAAGGAAGTGAGGGATGAACGGGAGAATGTGACGAAAATGAAGAGTAGAAGGAAAGGAGATGAGTAGAAAAGGAGGCGGAGCGGAAGAAAAAGAGATTGGATGAGGGCAGAAGGAACAGGGGATGGATGAGGGGAAGAGAAAAGTAAGAAAGGAGACGAGGGGAAAAGGAAAGGAGGAAAGAAGGAAGATACGGTTTTATATACTTAACCCCAGCAAGCAGGTATGCAGGGCATAATTAGAGTGTGTAATAAGAGATCTTATTATGGGCAGAGCGGGCAGATGTATGTTTTCTGTGTGTGTGTGTGTGTGTGTGTGTGTGTGTGGTTGAAGTCATTACCCAAAGCTCATTTCTTGACACAGGATGGGTTGGAAGCCATGCAGGATGACATCACACCTTTCCACTTCAGCATTACATGTACAACTGTACTGTACAACAACAATTTTATATTAAAGAAAAAAAAAAACACGACATATCTTTTTAGCTTTAACTTATCATTAAGAAATAAATATGTATTGCACAATATAATGGTTTAAAGCAAAATGTCACCGTCCGCCTGCAGAAGCTGAGGTAAAACAAGAGCGAACAGACGGGCATTCACTCGATGTAGCCAGGCCGCTAGCAGTAGCCATGTTGTTAACGCCGTCTTGGCAACCGTGGCAATAACAATAATACCACTTGGAAATGCTACGGGGAGGAAAGTTGTCTATTTCCACTTAAATATTGTCTGGAGACTGTTCTGAAACTGTGACATTAATTGCATCGAATTGATCCTACTAATTGATTAACTGACAATTCAATTAAGCACGACTCATTATACAATACTATCAAAGTATGTTGCACATGATAATGATGACAAATGGCTTAAAAGAGGAATGAATCGTCTCATAATGCTGTTCAGTTTTTAGTAGAGTGCAGAAATCTGGACTGCCAGAAACCAGCGCAAACTCTCTTGACTAGAGGAAGACAACAACTCTACTGATGCCAGCTTATTAATAATGATTGATTATTATTTATTATTATTAGTCCTACCCTGGCTCCATGTGATTCTTGTAATAAACCTCTTTTCGCTTGGTCATGTGTTCAGTTTCAAAGCACTTTAGTTCAGTTTCACTCCAGTCTGACATGCATGCCTGTGCAGTGTGTGTGTGTGTGTGTGTGTGTGTGTGTGTGTGTGTGTGTGTGTGTGTCATGCTGCTGTGGGAAGTCCAGACAGGGTGAGGTCCTTGGCACTAGAAAGACGTTGAATAAAGCCCTCTCTGTGTGCTGCAACATACCCCCACGCACACACACACAGGTTGGACACACCCTTTTATTTTTAGATTCGTGGGGTGACTTCATGGCCTTGTGTGTGCGTGTGCATGTGCAGGAGCGTGTGAGTGCGTGCATGTGTGTGTGTGTGTGTGTGTACAGTGGTGCGTTGCCCGTTATTGTAGCCTGGAAAAAACGGGAATCCCCCATGCTGATCACAGGTTGTCATCACTAAGCTATCACCTGACTTGCACACGCACACACACACACACACACACACACACACACACACCAAACTGCATCGAACAACAGCCTCTGTATTAAAAAAAGTGGAAGGATTAGCTCCAGCCTGAAGGTCATTAGCAGTGATCTTGCAACAACGCGTGTGTGTGCGTGTGTGTGTGTGTGTGCGCGCGCAGCTCTACACAGATGATTAACACATCAAACACCTGTACTTTTGTATTAAACAGCAAGGGTTACACGTTTCTTTACAGCACAGTGTGTGTGTGTTTGTGCGTGTGTGTTCCTGTGTGTGTGTGTGTCTACCGTTGCAGGCGGTACCTAAACATGTGCGTCTAAGACCTCACATTAGTGAAAGACAGAGACAGAGAAAATGAGT
The DNA here is from genome assembly GCA_037974645.1 of Hollardia meadi. Classification (NCBI taxonomy): domain Eukaryota; kingdom Metazoa; phylum Chordata; class Actinopteri; order Tetraodontiformes; family Triacanthodidae; genus Hollardia; species Hollardia meadi. The sequence continues at coordinate 4,711 of JBBPCS010004302.1, forward strand.
AGCTGGATCTCTGAACACACACACACAGACGCACAAAATAGAAGATGGTCAAAACCTCAGGCTGTCATTTCTGTTACTGTGAAGATACACAACAATTTAAAGCAGCATGAACACACACATCTGTCCAACACACACAAATACACAGACTCCAGCGAGAAAGAAAGTCAAGGAAACTGTTTCACATGTGTTTACGTGAGGATATCCAGAGAGGAAATGTCATGATGAGCCCCTTGTATTCAAAATAATTCAATACAACGCCCAACTAAAAATGAAACTGACACAAAATCGCCATTATAAATATGAATACGTTTTCAGTAGCTTTTTTTAAAGTGGGAAAAGCTGTTTTAACGGCGGTCTCTGGTTGCCATTCATTCGCTTCTGTGGATTGGATGGACAGAAAAATCTTCGTTACGTTCGTTAAAAATCGTCGTTACTTTGATTTTTAAAAAAAGTGCATTTTGGGTTCGGAACTTCCAATCATCAAGCCAAAATTTGATACGTTTTATTAATTGCATGTGTTCTGCGTGTATGTGTGTTTTCTGCTGTGATGTGTCAAGATGTCTTTAGTGAAATGTGGGTCAATTTGGGATCAATTCGGCAACTATGGCAGCGTTTTCGATCTCGAGCTCTGATTCACTCCACTGCCCGGCTTCTCTTCCGCAACAGCACCCGAAGCTATTAGTATTGCAGTATTTAGAGCCACGAACCATAACGTAAACCTGTAGGGTCGTTATATTATCTAGTAGAGGGTGATGGCAACATTAACAGGATTATTAAATGAGAAGATTGTAGCAGGAATTCAGAGGATCCTGCCTGTCAGGGCTCTAGATGGAACCATCAACCTGTCAAGTCAACACATGCTCTGATACCCTGCTGGGAACCCCTCTGCTCTGTGCGCCCAGGACAAAGACCCTCATGGAGGGAGGAGAAGAAGCCCCCAGGACCCCCTGCTGGACGCCAGCGTCATGCTCCCGCTAGTGTCTGCAAGGATAATGTCTCCACTAAGATTTCAGAAACAGCGGTTTGCGACATGGAAATATGGCTGCAGGAGCCAGAGGATGACGCTGCCAGTTCTCTATCCAGCTCTGTTTCGACCACATTTCCTGTTTTGGTAGTGTTTTAATTCACCTTAATTTCCACTGTTGGCACAGAGCTGCTTTTGGTCACCAGTCTGACTCACACAGTGTTTGACCTACTGAATGCAAGAATTACTGCACAAAAACTCAACCTGTGCATGGAAGAGAAAGACGGCACCAGTTCGAGGGATTTGGGGTTCAATACCAAACGTAGGCACCTGAACGTTTCTCATTCTTTATGTAAATAATATTTTGCAGCGTTGTCTTACTCTAATGGGTACAGGTCTTGTAACCGTTTACAAGCTGTAAAATCTAAGAAAAGAAGACGACGACTGAAGGTAACATTCTGCACATCGCCCTGATCTTGGAACTTTCTGAAAGTCTCGCCCAGATCTTTGAAACTTTATTGGATGTTTTTAGACAACACTGACTAACTCTGGATTCAGCTGGAAACTTGGATGACAAATGATTGAGGTGGAAATAATCCCAGTTCGAATAAGCGATTGACAAGTGACAAGTGACAAGAGTTGTCCACGACGACCAACTTGTTACTGATGAGAGTTCTCTCTTGGGGACATTGTTTGGAGTAGCAGCGCTTTGCGCACAACTCTCAACTCTAGTAACACTACAACACAACAGGGAAGCTGCACCCCGTAGCGCTGAGCTAATTGGCTATCCCAGGGCTCCTGCTAACTGGCCGCATGCTGCTAACATTAGCAGCTGGTTTCAGTCAGGTCATATAAAATTAAACCAGTTTAAGCCCGATTGGAAACCTACCCAACCCTGCCTCAGGTATTTAATATAATAATATTGCTGGAGGAATGGCCTGGGAAGGCTTCGGGATCTCCCAGGAGGGGCTGGAAAGCATTGCCGGGGAGAAGGACGTCTGGAATACCCTGCTTAGCCTGCTGCCACGGCAACCCGACCCCCGTAAGTGGAAGAAAATAGATGGATGGATGGATGGATGGATGGATGGATGGATGGATGGATGGATGGATGGATGGATTCTCTCACTATGGGTGTGAGTAGTTCAACCAAAAAGTAAATTTTAGAAGTCACAGAGGTGAAAGTATTCAGTCAGAAAGAATAAATATTTACAGCAGAATAGTTTTTCTTTATCGCTTGAATCGCCTTATGATACCCGAGCCCTTTATTTAGGCAAGTCACTGCTGGTTTAAAGTAAGAAACAAGAGTATTTAAAGGCCCTTTTCTTGCATCTAGAACTTTTTTATATCCAAATTGTTTCACGCTCATGCTCCATCAAGAGTTGCTATATATCTCTCCATTTGAGAGAACAGGCAGATGCACATATGCACACATGATAAATATGCTCGCTTAAAAAGCTCTTAGAAACACACACACACACACACACACACACACAAACACCCTCCGTCAACCTCTGGCCTCCAGTCTGAGCCTTGTGAGCTTCTCCTCCCTTCCTCACACCCACGCTCACACAAGGCCCTCTTTATCAGGGCGGGAGGAGGGGAACGGCAGGGATGGAAAAAGAAAAAAGCTCCCACGCTCACACCAAAAGCACCAGCAGCTAGATGAGTGTTTGTATGTATACCGCCACCGTCTAGCGCCACTGATCCCTGATGTTGCAACTGGGGTGTGTTGTCCTTAAAAGGCCTTTCCATAGAAACATTACAGGGAGCAAACAAGACAATGACGCCCCAGATGGAGAAGCCCTTTCTGGGTGAAGTTGCAGCATTGAGGCCCCTTACAAAGGTGGGGACCCCTGGTCACTGACACAGTTTGATCAAATTCGATACCAGCATGGCAACAGGCGAGAGGAGGGGAAAATGTAGGGAAGGGAAGGAAAGGAAAGAGAGGAGACAATTGGGAAGGAGGGGCAGATGTGGAAAGAAGAGGAAAGGATAGAGGAAGAGAAGAGTAGAGAAATTCTGATCTTTTATTAATCACGTCCACCAACAGCGTAAATTTCAAACATTAAACCACAGAAACATCCTGTGGATCAGCACCAACATGTGAGTAAACACTCACTTTCTTGTGAACATAAGGCATCTCTCCGTCTCTCTCTCAGGTTAACAGTGTGTGTTTTGTTTCAGCTGGAGGAGGAATGCCTCTCCGTGTTTTTACATTCCCCCGATCTGTTTGCCTCCCGTGGCTTCGTCTGACTTCCACACACACAAACACACGGAGTTTGGACAGACGCCCCTTCGCTCAGATGGCACCGTGGCCTTCTCATCCTTTAGCCGTCCTCACGCTGCTCCCCATCAACATCCATCATGTGTGAAATTACTAACTCCTAATAAAGACAGCTAACTAGACAGCTGGATCAACTGAAATCTATTTTGTAAGACAGCTGTGGCAAACCTTTTGACTAAAACTTTTGATGAAATGATACTTTGGTTATTCCACAAACTTTAATAAGGCATTAGTTAAATGAACTCATGATGGAGAAGAAAAGAGCTAAACTCCGGCTAAAGGTCGCTAACTTAGCAGCTGCATTTTCTGACTGGTGAATTTCATGCGATTTGTTGGTTAAAGACAGATTTTAGAGCTGATTTTAGAGCGAGTCGATTTATCGGTAAGTTGACTAACTACTGCCCACTGCCTGTTTTCTTATTTTGCTGTGTTTGGGATGTTTCTGGAAGTCAACCTTTCGGCAGTGGGTGTGTAGGCATCAATCAATAACAGGGAACAGGGTGTGAGGACAGGACTCCGTAACAACTTAGCGACCGGGTGCCAGATCGTAAGCACGCATCCAGTAGGAATCCACAAGCCGGGCAACCAACAACCAACAAATCCGACTCATTCTGCCTTTAAGCGGCCTTTAAAGCACATAGTTACGTTTACCAAGTTGTACATTAATGTATTATATTGGTTTCAATATAAATATCGATAGTACTTGGACAGATACACAGAAAGACTTTATTCTTATCAGCTATGGACTGTCAATTATAATCAAACTTAGGTGTGTATCCGTGGTCCGGCTGGATCGCCTCCCGCGGTTCATGTGGTCCGAGGATCGATTGCAAAATTTAACTATCATAGTGTGAAACAGTTTTACGGTAGTAATAACTTCCAAAATCTCGCTGCAGAGCTCCAGTGAAACGATCGAGAAGACAGTCCCTCCCTCAAAAACTCAATCCGACTCAAACACCGCGATACGATCCGAACCGTTGGGTTTTGTGATCCGTTGCGGCCCTTATCAAACTAAAGTTACATTTCAGCAATCTAGTTAAGATTGATAAGAAAGCTAAGAGAGGACATTTCGTTAGTAGCTACTGGAGTTTCGTCCTTAAAATAATGAGCCTAAAAATACAAACAATTAAAGCGTTACAACCTTTCTATCTGCAGTTTGCGGTCCAGCCTTCTCTGTACTGAAATGTTATATTAAAGTGAAGGTTTTCTTTTTCTCTCTATTTTTCTTTTTTATGACCCTGCACTTGTGTAGTACTCTTGACAGGACATCACATCACTGTTTTGTTTTTTTTACAAAATGGAGATGGACACGCCCTAAAGGCACTTTAGACCATGCGTCGTTTAAATCGGCCCATAAAGTAATAAACAAAAAGCATTAAACGTGTGCTGATTAAGTTCTAGTTTGAACTTGGTCTTAGACATAATTTGGTTTATTTAGACTTAAAAATATTTGGAAAACATATAACAAGGAACAACACAGCCCTTACTTTCCACTTTCCACTGCCATTTTGTGTCTACTTATATACAAACCTATATATCTAAACAATCAGCCGACTCAGTGGTTTCTTATGTTTGTTTTTAATCCAGCATATTTCCAGCAATTATTTAAAATGTGCTGTGCCCTCTTTCTGGTGGGTCTCCTCGCTCGTATATTTTTATTAGCCACACTCCCAGGGACGAGACTAAATATTTTAAATTCAAATTAAAAAGTCCCCTCCAATTCGTCTTGCCTGAAGAGGTGCCAAGAAATTTAGAGATACTTGTTTTGGCTTGGTTGGAACACACACACACAGCGCCGTATAAATTCAGAGGGACAAGTGACAACGTATTAGAAATAAACAGCCTGAAAAGCAACTAACATGCTGGACGCATGCCCACAAAAGCAGTAACCTTGTGTTAAATTCATATTTTAAGACGGTAAATTGAGAAAGAACAAACAAAGAAAGGAAGATTTAGTGTTCAATATCATTTTTAATGTTGTCGGCCTCTCAAACATGCATGCTTTTACATTTTATGGGCCTATAAAAACACCACTTTTTCCACCACTAAAACACTGACTTGAATGGCTGGGTTTTTGTTTTGTTTTCTGTTCTGCAACAGCAGGGGTCAACAGTCAGGGTCTAACATTTATTTCCCAGCAAGAAAGTACGACTGAATCAAGAGAAGAAGAACAAAGTAGGAAGCATTCCTCAGAGTTAATCGCCAAAGCTGAAAAGGTTAAGAAGAGAAACTTTAAAAAAAAAAAAAAAAAAAAGACGCCACTGTGCCGCCCACAGTGTTTGATTGACAGGTGATATTTGGGAAATCCAGTGCAGAATCCCAACTGCTTTACACCAAAGATCTTCTTACCTCCTAAAGCTGCAGTAATACCATTAAAATCTTACTTAATCAGTGAAAACAAGCCCCTCATTACAGACTCTGAGCTGTCGGCCACATCAAAGCTCTGCTACCCAGAATCCTTAGCAGTGGGAGCACAGCAGCACCACACTAGCCCCCCTGACTCTGAAGAAAACCTGTCAAAACGTAACCCTCAGCCGTCATCCAGATCAATACATCATAAAACACAAACTCCAACTCCCATAATCCTCCACAACATCCCCCACACTCAGTGACACTTAAGTGACAAGCTCACACACACACAAACACACACACACACACAACGTGCTCTTGGGGTTGATATGGAGGTGACACAAATACAGGAATGAAAACAGTTCCTCTTTGAGAGGTTTAATGGGGACACTTTAAGGCTGCGCGCGAACAGAAACACATGAAACACACATAAACACGAACGTCTTCTATTGTGATTATGAAATCTTCTTACACATAAATTTCATTTAAAATCATTTAAAATCACAACCTCTAGGGCTACACATTCATCAAATTTGTGATATTATGGGTCTTTTCATACCACAATTCCTACAGCAGCAATTGAATCCCATATTCAACGAACTAAAACCTTAATCTACCAATTAGCTCACAGTACGGTCCAGAAGTCTGGTCATGCTCGGCAAGAATCTGGCGATACGATGCGTATCACCATACAGGAGTAAGACAATATATCATTTGTTGTTCACATTAGCAATATGTGCTTAAATAAGATAATCGTTACGTTTGCATTACAAGGCGTTCAAGTCAGGGTGAACCAAAGCTTCTCTTATTCGCTACCAGGTCTAACGCTGAATCCACCACGACAAACAAACGTGTAAACAAGCTGGTGTGGACAAATACCAAAGATTTCTAAACTTGCTTGCCTCGAGGCGAGTTCTTCGGTCTGCGTCTGCATTTTAAGGACCGCTACATTAGAGAAGTGCAAAGTTAAAATGACCCAAAACAAAGTCTGTAACTTCCTGAATTGTTAAGTAAAGGTGCAAAGTGTAAAGTGTGCACAGGAAAACTGTTTATTTCATCTTCTGTGCTGTGTGACAGTTGTAACACACACACAGAGAGAGAGAGAGAGAGAGAGAGAGAGAGAGAGAGAGAGAGAGAGAGAGAGAGA
>JBBPCS010004303.1:0-11450 GCA_037974645.1 Hollardia meadi
TTCTTCTTCTTCTTCTTCTTCTTCTTCTTCTTCTTCTTCTTCTTCTTCTTCTTCTTCTTCTTCTTCTTCTTCTGTGTGTTATTACTACTCTTTCAGAGCATGTAATTAAATTATATAAATACTGATTGTATCAAAACAAAACTTCTTTTCTATTGATAGCTCCCTCTCTGAATTATCTATTATAATACATGTTCTACATTTTCTACTAAACTACACCTCTGAAAGAAGAAGGCATCTTTTCGACTAAATTCAGCATAACATTAAAAAGAAATGGCGACACAATAGAGCATTTTCACTTTGACTTGTCATGGGCAGGAAAAGCAACGGGTGGAGCTTATAACGTTAAGGATAGCTCTGCTTCATGTAAGCCAGTGAGCAAACATGCACAAGAATGCAGTTAATCACCCTTCTTCTTCTATCAAAATGATTTGGCCATGTTTCAAGTATTATGTCATTGTCATTTGTTATTCCACTGAGAGACTTCTGTACAAACTTACTTCTGTAGAAATTATGGAATGTTTGTATGCATGTTTTGCTGTTAAATTTCAGTACAAACTCACCAATGCACATTTCTGTTATTCTATTAGTTCCAATTTGTATACGTTGTCATTAAGCTATGATTGATTGATTTGTTTATTTGAGTGTCCTGCATCATAAGAGCAACAACAACCGGGATGGCCAAATGACAAATCATAATGTTCAGGTCCACAAATTCAAAAGTAAATATTTCAAAACATTCAGAAATGACAGAAATGTCCTATTGTGATGGATTTTTCAAACAGATGATTCCTCAACAGCCCTCCTATTTAAGCCTTAGCACCAACTGCAGCAACTCGTGACACTCTGTTAGTACCTTACTGAATCCCTATGAACTTAGCTACACATTGGTAGTTGCAGGTTTCTAGCCCAATTTGTTATCTTACACTCACCCAATATAAATGAACATCTCATAATGCACATACCTGCTTTTTTTCATGATGGTCGATGTATTAGCTTCCGAGAAATTGACGAAAAGCTGCTAAATCGTCTTATCTCGCAATGTTAAAGAAAGTGAAAAAAAATTTCCTGGATCTGCCCCTTTATCCGGATTCACTCCAAAAGTTAATGGGTTCTTCCTTGGCCCATGCCCCACCCCTCCACCAAGTTTCAGGAAAATCGGTTCAGTAGTTTTTGTGTAATCCTGCTGACAGACAAACAAACAGCACTGAAAACATAAGGTAACAACGCCAAGATCACCAGTGTGTAAGATTTAGGGGGATCTATAGGCAGAAATGGAATATAATATTCAAAATTACGTTTTCATTAGTGTATAATCACCTGAAACTGAGAAACGTGTTTGCTACCAGAATAAACCTTTTAGAAATTATTCATTAGGCAAAATGTTTTTAGACAATTAAAACTATCATCATCATATCATATCTGCTTTACATCGTATTCTAATAAAAGCTATAGATATAAAAGAAAATATTATTTGACTTCATTGTTTCCTTATTTATGCTAAGTGTTAAGAATTAATTTTAATCTAAACATGTCCTGTATATATATTTTTTCTTTAAAGAAAATCAAGTTACTTAGAAATATATGGCAACTTTCAATCAAAGTCGAGAAAAAAGTATTAAAAGTTACATTTCAGCAGTGAATAATTGGTGATTTATTTATTTGAGTCATTCCATGTTACAAGCAGTAAGTTGGTTATTACTGAGATAGAAGTTTTTCAACTGTTAACAGATCAATAAACAACATAACTTAATTAAGAGGATTATCACATGATTGTTATGTAAGAACTCTTTTTCTTAATTGTCAATTGTCAAGTAAAAAAGAAACATGATCATGATAATTAGATTTTCCACATTTGCACATTACATTTACATGTAAAACATGATTTCACATTTTAAAGGGAAAGGAGAAATCCCAGCTGTTATTTAATCTTCTATTAACACGTACGTGAAATGCGAGCACAGTGTGCATGATGACATTCCAGTTTCCATGAGAATTTAGTCAAGGTTGAATTCTCTACCTTTTGTTGTTCATTCAACAGAGGTTACACTGCGGTGCTGTTTTACATGCGTTTATGGACATGCAGGACGCTGTTACAGGAGGGGCAGGAATGCTCCACGTCCTTGCAAGCATCCACGCAGAACGGGATCAAACAGCAAGGCCAGATCCTGGTGTGGAGTATCAAAATAAGGCCAAAATTACACTTCATCATATGCACATCAATGTGTACACTATAAATAATCTTAAACTGGTTCAACTTGTTTCTTCTGCTGCCTTGAAAATGTGAGCTTAGGTTGAATAAATGGTTTGAAGTTGCCTTATATATTTAGAAAATGTAAAAACAACTGAATGAAGTTCTCAGCACATTCTGTGCCCTGTTTGATTAACAGTGTACCGAGGTGGACTTCCATCTCACCTTCATCATGGTTAGTATTGTTTTTATTATTTAAAAAGAAACAACCATGACTTACCCTAAACTCGCCTCAAAATCAAAAATACAGATTTTTACTCTTATCTGTAGTGTTATTTATCTGTCAAGGCAGACATTCAATATTATGGATATTGAATGCCTGCCTTCCCTCCAATATAATGGAATTGTATTTTAGATTTTGGGGTGAACTGTCCCTTTAAAATGTATTTAAGACACAGCAAGCTTCCATCATTATTTTTTCCTCCTAACTACAAAATAGAGGGATCTCTGGAGAGTTTGAACTCACGCTAGGAAGTCTGTAGTGATCATGTTTGTTTACAAACGTAATTGAATGAGTTGAGCAAACTCACAGCAGTACATTCATTCAGCTCATTTCAAATAAAAAAACTCAAGTCAAGTGAACTCATGTTTATAAGTTCTGAAGTGGTCTGCAAATAAAAACAAGAATTTTTAAGTTGAATTAACTCAAAAAAACAACAACCAAAAACTTAATGTACCCTATTTAGGTTCAGTTAATCAAAAAAGATTAAGTTAAAAGAAAAATTTGATTCCACTAAATTCCTGTCTTTTACAGTCTGTTTCTGTTTCTACTCACAAGAAGAATCCTAATGCGCCACAGATCAGCCAGGTGAGCAGACCATTTTTGTACTCCGTTTTAGTGACCACAGTGTTTTGGCAGCGAGGACACACCATCTGTCCAGGAGTATCAGTCGGCTGGTGCTGCACCATCACCACCTGGGTCACTGTAATGAAGACACCCAACACCCTGTAACGCCCACTGACAACTACAATCCATAACTCCTCACCAACCTGTCACTGAACTCGATGCCCTCTGCCCTCTCTCTTGTGGTATTTTGCTATTTTCTGCTAATTCAGTTATTTGTACTTGTGAGTAACAATTGGAGAGAGACACTCACTAGTTTGAACCATCTGAGGTTGTTGTGCGGAGTACTGGTAAACAGGCTGTTGAACTGGATATACTGTAAGAAGGAGTCATTTAGCTTGAGAAAGGTTTAAAGTACAGTATGATCAACAAGCTGCAATAACGTTCCCACCACACTGACTGAAATGACAGGAGTGAAAGAGAAAAACAGGCAGGTAAGATGGCAGAGATGAAGGTTCCCTTTGTTTTACCAGAATGGATGCCAGGCTGATCTTGGAAGACTGCCATAGGGGGACCAGGGTACGGCGGTGCTGGTGTTGCCTGTGTTGCGGAAGGAGGTTCCTGACCCTTTTCCATGGTACGTGCTAAAGGTGCAAGAAAAAAAGGTAGAGAAAATACAGTGAAAATTGAAATGTAGTAAGGCTTTTAATGTCTCTGAATGAACCAAGTGAAGATGGTGAGCAGAGTGGGGCGAACTTGAAACATGGACTCTTCACTATCTACTAAAGTGTGAAAACCTGCTCGTCAAGTTGTAAAGAATCATGACTTTCATATGGAAGTGTGGTGTTGTGGTTTTTGCACCGTACAAAAGATTGTCTAAAGTAAAACTAGAAACACCAGTTAGAGTCCTCACTCTCACATGATCAAAAGTCCCATTGTTCGTTGTTCAGTTACAATATAATCTCACTTTTCTTTTTTTTACCAACAACATAAACAGTGCCAAATGTCCAAAGTCCACAGTGCTAACTTCTCCTACACACCTGTAAACAGCAAATGGAGACAAGCCACTATTGTGAATTTGCATCGCAACGACCATGACGGCAGAGGAGTGCAGGCTGACAGAAATCAGGTAGATGTTTGTCAAACTTGACTGTAATGACTGTGTTGTGAAGTGTGAGAGAAAGATGTGTCCATTCCCAGCTCAGTTTGTGTTAGCAAGGTTAGAGTCAAATCTACGGGGCCTGAGAGAGATCAGTGCACTACACCATAAGAAAACACAAGCAAATGCAAAAATCACAAGAAAATGAAGAAAACTTTACATACATGGCATAGGAAGAGTATCCCAGCAGGACGTGAAAGTGAGTCAGCACGGACACGGACTCACCTAAATGGCATGCAGTCGTTATCAATCACATATGTGCTTTTCCTGCTAGTCAAAATGTCTGCTGTAAAAAGGCCTTTAACCCTGATTATAGTGCTAGTAATGTAAAGGGCTAATGTCTATATATATGGAATATCGGTTTGTGAGTGTGATTGCATGATTCTGATATTATATACTGTACAATGATATCACACAATAAGCATGTTTGACAAAACAATCTTAACCCAAGTTGAACTTTTTCAGGAGCGTTCAATCAAATCGCACAAGAAAAAAGCTCTGAAAAAAGCTAGCAAGTGGACCTTGAGTTGAGATTTTTTTTTTTTTCATAAAACTACTGTTTCTAACCTTCATGCTGGACCACAATGTTAAAATTAGAATACATATTTGTAATCACTAATAACGTAATCATCAGTTTTTAGTGTCACCACTGAATTTCTGCTGTGCTATTCACCTTGTGACAGTTCTTTGTTTGCTTGTGTTTTCTGCGTTTTGTTTTGAGTTTCTTTAAACTTTCCACATGCTCCCTATTGTACGTGAAGAGGTTTGATTCATTTGTGTGTGCTTTCTTAAGCTGCATGCATTGAGCTCTCTTGGCCACCATACAAATCAGAGAATGCAGGCTCCTACAGGTGGCTTAATGAGAATAAAGGAGAATGTAAATTGAAAATGTGTGGAGGTGAATGACATGGCAAATCTTGTCCAACCAGTTCCTATGAATCAGAACTTTCCCATTGCATTCAGAATTTTTTACTCTGTACATAACGATATTGATTCAGCTTATCATCATGTATAATGAGCCAAATAAAAGGGATAAAATGATCCACCGGCCATATTTGATTGCCACTTAATGGACCTATTTGTTTTATATGTAACTGGCATTAGTAACTTTGCAACACAACACACAAATTCTAGCATTAAGTGGGTTTTGCTAGTTGTTTCACCTCGTCTTTAATAACATGACATGTATACACACTTTACACATTTCATGTGTACTCAACACAAATGGCAGTAAGTCTATATGAAGCAAATTATTACCTGATATTCAGAGTGAGTACTATGACAGACGACCCTTTTCTGAGTCGAAAGAACAGAATGACTCAGAATATAGCTGTTTAAACCTCAGCAGAGTTTGGAGCACCTGCTCCAAACTCTGCTGCCAAGTTGCTGTTCTTTCATTTACAGAACACACAAGTCAATTAAATAAATAAGAAACCTTCAGGTTCGACAGGCACGCTGAACCTACAGTATGTATGCATGTTTCATTTTCTCTCTCATGAGGGCAGATGTAATGCTGCTTACCTTGCTTAAGTAGGGCTTGTGAGAGCTTGGCACTTCCTCAGATGTTTGAGAGTAAAGACAACCAAGCCAATGTTAATGTACTGTGACCGAAAGAAGGCGGAGCAACATTGTGTGAAAGCTAGTCATCATAGGTGTGGGTCATACTGTAAAAATTTTTTCGAAACTCTTATTTCAACATATATTTGCACTTAGTCATAGATTGTAATACTTATGAGAAGGAAGAAAGAAATTACTAGATAGATTACTAGATAATAGAGATTACTTGTTTGTGTAGTGTCTTACCACATTAAAAATTAAATAAAATAAAAACTCTTTTTTATATTGTTCCATGTATTTATTGTAGTTTGTGAGTTCAAACTCTGTTACAGGAGTGCCCCAATCACAGGGATAAAAAAAATTATAAAGTATGACAAGGAGTGGTTACATCATAAAAGATAATATCCACCAATAGGTGCAAATCAAACAAATCCACCCAGTCAAGAAATAAATGAGAAGAAGAGGGACAAGGATCACAATGAAAACATTTTGTATTCTTTTAATGTTTTAATGTTTGAGACAAACTGTGACAACCTTTTTAGTGTGCCATGTCCAAGACTATACTTAAAGGTATAGGTGCAAAGTAAATAAAAAACACTGAGATTATGCAAACTGGAAAGGTATTTATACATACAGAATGTACATTTGCAGGTGAGCAGTGTAGCATGCAGTAAATGTCACAGGAAAAGCTTTTGTTCTGGTATTATTGTACGTGAATAAAAGAAGAGTAAAAGGTCACTTTGGACACTCACATGAAAACACAATAAGGCTGGTGTTGTTTATTTGTATTGTCAACGAATCAGATGAAACACAACAACGCTTTTGTCTGTCTATTCCCAGTCAGCCCAATGGTATCTACTTAAGATGTAAACAACTGGGAACTGTAAACTCAAACAGGAGATAATTATTTATTTGTTGGGGACTATTTTTTTATTTTTTAACAAATTAGTATACATCTGGCATTACTGGGTATTTAGGGCAGCAAGACTGTGTGTATGTGGGATAAACTGAAAATAAACTTCAGTTCCTATGTTCATTGTAATGAAACAACATAAGAACAACTTAATGGTGTGTTTTTAATATGTTTTGGGCAATAATAGATATTTATGGCACAGTGGGAAAAAGATAAGGATACAAACACAATACTTGTAAGGAGGATCAATTCACTTTTGGTAAGCTGGTGAGTGAAAATGTGAAGGAGAGCTTCAAGATCAGGGTTATATGGTCCATTAGTTCTATATTGTCATTATACTAGTCCAAAATGTCATAGTATTAAATGTTGCCATGTTAGTGGTATGCACAAAATCACATCAAGGAGGCCTGTCCCAGGAATTCAGAAAACCCCCCAAAACAAAACCGCAGTGTAACAGCGTAACAGCACCAGCAGAGGGCTCAGGTGACTTGATCAAGAGCATCCAGAAAATTACAGCTCAGGTTGTTAGTCAGACCAAGTGGTGTCAAACCCTTTGTAGCCTACTGGAGGTTAAATTGCCTGTGATGTGAGAGGCTGTGTAGTGCTACCTTTTAATGGCCTAATCCTCATCATTTATAGCTTGTGTGGGTAACGTGTAATTTTTTACCTGTAATACTGCATACTGGACATATAAGCAGTCAACAAGGAATATCTATAGTGAATCAAATGTTGCAGGAATGTGGCCACCGCTTACTCTTAATCTGATTTTAACATGGTTACAGCTTTACATGCAGCAGAATTACTCTCGTCTGTGTGACTTTCCACACCCAACTTTACGAGCCTTTTGTGCAGTTAGGTCCACTCTATCCACTATGTGAACAGAGTTTCTATTTGCTTTGAGAAAAGGTTCAGCTGGAGGATGAAGCAGTGGCTCGGGCATGAGGATGTGGGGTTTCTTCCCCTCTACAAAGACATGAAGGTCAGGTGATAGACACCCTGGACACGGTGAATCCTGCCTTCAGTTCTTCATGACACTGATAAGTGTCACGGTTTGTGCCAGCAACACTTAGAAAAGGGTTTGGACGCAAATGCAGGTGTCACAGGCAGAGCAGGTGGTGTGACAAATTTTTTAAATCAAAAGGTAAATTCACAGTCCAACACAGGCAAACAAATCCAAAATGGTCAGAGGCAAATGGGAACACATGGACTTATATACACAAGGATGGGAAGGTTAACGAGGAACAGGTGAAACTAATCAGGGTGGGGCAGACAATCAGAAGAGGGAAACAAACAAAGACAGAAAGAGTGAAGCAGGATAAGACACAAGAGGAGGAAACCTTCAAAATAAAACAGGAAACAACAAACTAGAAAAGAAACTCAGACGATAAAACAGAAGGTAACAAATCCAGGAATATAAACTTGAAACTCAAAGCCATAGCAGTCTGAAACTGAAACCATGACAGATAAGCAGTTTAGAAAGTGGATGGAAGTGTAGTTCATGATGAATATGTGTTTTAGATACTGTAGACATTTTTGCCGACGAGCAGCAAAGTGAGAGCAACAAAGATATCAGTTACAAGACATTAAAGTGATTATTGTGTGGAGACAGGGCGCATGGATCGTCAGGTGAGAGCACTTGTGGAGCTAGCTATTATATATATATATATATATATTACGCCAGAGGACGTCGGTTATCGGGGAACAGCAAGAAAAAGTTTTTCTTCCATTGTTTACACGGAACAGGAATTGAGGGGAGATGTAAGCGGAAGTGGCAAAACAAAAACATATGATGAAAAAGGCCAGCTCAACTTTAGTTTGTAGCGTGTCATGGCGGTAATGTGAACACAGCATTACACTTCCTCTCTTTGGTCTTTTCCTTTACCTTCCCTTCCTTGTGTATTTAAGTTCATGTGCTCCCCTCTTTCTTTGTTAGTTTGTCGTGTTACCTTGTGTGCCTTCGTTCCTGCCTTTTTCCTTGTGTTTTCCCTTTGCTCTTTGTACTTTTCCCTCTAGTGTTTTTGGATTCAGTTGGCCTTTGCCCTTTCAGACTTCGTTTGCCTATTTGGACTGATTCCTTTTAATGGCCTAATCCTCATCATTTATAGCTTGTGTGGGTAACGTGTAATTTTTTACCTGTAATACTGCATACTGGACATATAAGCAGTCAACAAGGAATATCTATAGTGAATCAAATGTTGCAGGAATGTGGCCACCGCTTACTCTTAATCTGATTTTAACATGGTTACAGCTTTACATGCAGCAGAATTACTCTCGTCTGTGTGACTTTCCACACCCAACTTTACGAGCCTTTTGTGCAGTTAGGTCCACTCTATCCACTATGTGAACAGAGTTTCTATTTGCTTTGAGAAAAGGTTCAGCTGGAGGATGAAGCAGTGGCTCGGGCATGAGGATGTGGGGTTTCTTCCCCTCTACAAAGACATGAAGGTCAGGTGATAGACACCCTGGACACGGTGAATCCTGCCTTCAGTTCTTCATGACACTGATAAGTGTCACGGTTTGTGCCAGCAACACTTAGAAAAGGGTTTGGACGCAAATGCAGGTGTCACAGGCAGAGCAGGTGGTGTGACAAATTTTTTAAATCAAAAGGTAAATTCACAGTCCAACACAGGCAAACAAATCCAAAATGGTCAGAGGCAAATGGGAACACATGGACTTATATACACAAGGATGGGAAGGTTAACGAGGAACAGGTGAAACTAATCAGGGTGGGGCAGACAATCAGAAGAGGGAAACAAACAAAGACAGAAAGAGTGAAGCAGGATAAGACACAAGAGGAGGAAACCTTCAAAATAAAACAGGAAACAACAAACTAGAAAAGAAACTCAGACGATAAAACAGAAGGTAACAAATCCAGGAATATAAACTTGAAACTCAAAGCCATAGCAGTCTGAAACTGAAACCATGACAGATAAGCAGTTTAGAAAGTGGATGGAAGTGTAGTTCATGATGAATATGTGTTTTAGATACTGTAGACATTTTTGCCGACGAGCAGCAAAGTGAGAGCAACAAAGATATCAGTTACAAGACATTAAAGTGATTATTGTGTGGAGACAGGGCGCATGGATCGTCAGGTGAGAGCACTTGTGGAGCTAGCTATTATATATATATATATATATATTACGCCAGAGGACGTCGGTTATCGGGGAACAGCAAGAAAAAGTTTTTCTTCCATTGTTTACACGGAACAGGAATTGAGGGGAGATGTAAGCGGAAGTGGCAAAACAAAAACATATGATGAAAAAGGCCAGCTCAACTTTAGTTTGTAGCGTGTCATGGCGGTAATGTGAACACAGCATTACACTTCCTCTCTTTGGTCTTTTCCTTTACCTTCCCTTCCTTGTGTATTTAAGTTCATGTGCTCCCCTCTTTCTTTGTTAGTTTGTCGTGTTACCTTGTGTGCCTTCGTTCCTGCCTTTTTCCTTGTGTTTTCCCTTTGCTCTTTGTACTTTTCCCTCTAGTGTTTTTGGATTCAGTTGGCCTTTGCCCTTTCAGACTTCGTTTGCCTATTTGGACTGATTCCTGTTTTTTTCCCCCCTTTTCTGCCTCAACATTCTGTAAGCTTGCTGTTTAATAAATATTATTGAACTGAACCTGTTCTGCCTGTGGCGTCTGCATCTGTCTCCCCTTTCCTAGTGTTTCTGGCTCAAACCATGACAGTACGAACTAGCCAATATGGACCCAGCAGAAACTTGCCAACTGCCAGTTTTCCAGCCAGTAATCCATCCCAGTGATTCTGATGGTGAGTCTATTATCAAGTTTTATCCCTCTGTTCATAAGTAGTACTCAGCTTTGGCCATGAGGTTGATGGGAATTCGCTGGGAGGCTGTGGAACGAGAGGTCCTGCCTCTCCGGTCCTCCAGTCTGCTCCTCGGTGTGTGAGCATCTAGTCCCATGATCCCAGCTTTCTGCCAAGCGCCACAAAGACTCTGCTACCCAGCACCACAAAGCTGCCACCAGACCTAGCTGGTTTCCAGTCGGCTGCCCGGCCGATTTCAGCTCCTGGTTCCCAATCGGCGGCCCGGCTGACTTCAGCTCCCTAGTGCCCAAGCTGTGGCACAGAAGTGGATTCTTTGTTCTCCTCGCTCAACAACCGACTCTGTGTTTACATCACAGTGTTATATCAAGATATTGACGCTGAAACAAAACCTAGGCCTGTGAAACCTTCATTTTGATTTGGGTCTAAATTTTAGGGTATCTTGAAACAGATTGTTGTAGGTTATATGCCTGTATGTAGCATAGATCTGCATTCTGTCAGTGTGTGAGATGTCAATGCGTAGGTGTCATTATAATATTTTTGCACATACATCATGAACAGATGTAACATACATGAGGGAGAACATGGACACAAATGTCTATTCACAGATACATTAACAAAGGGCACTGACAGAAATGTCTTGCTTTAAGCAGGTTGACAGGAGAGATGAAAGGAAAATAGATATTTCAAGACGTTGGTGATATATATGACATGATGAAGATGTTTGGAATTAAAAGTTTCCTGCTGTAGTTTTTCCACAGCTTATTATTCCTTTTAACACCTATACCTGTCCAAATTGTCAAGAAATGATTAAAGAAATGTCAGCAGTGGGTCTTTTTTGTTCCTACACTCAAATTGATTTAAAAAATGTATTGGTTTATCTTTTCCCTTCGCTGTCTGTCTCACATATACACACTTAAACACACAAACACACACAGTTGTTGGGACACAAGGTGACAACTAATAGATTAAATTTGGCTATCGGAAATAATTAATAATTATCAAAAATAATTA
>JBBPCS010004304.1:0-11449 GCA_037974645.1 Hollardia meadi
AGTGAAATGTAAACACAAATATATTAGGTAAGTACCCTGTTTCACTATGGCCAAAATTGATTAATTTCCACCACTCAGGGACTATACCCACTTTTTGAAGAATTGGGTGACATACTGTCGCCCTTTCTTCTCTCTCCTCTCCTCTCTTTCCTTCCTATCTTTTCATTTTTGGAAGCCAGATTTGTCTTTTCACTAAGACATGATTCTGCTCCACCGGTACTCCTCACCATGCTCCTCACTCGCAATTCACTGCTAGCAAACACCTTTTGCACCCGAGTTGGGGACCGGACTGAACCATTCATGTAAATAGAGGGGGGTGTTGGCAATAGAGGCTCTCTGGATGTTTTGGGTTTTTTTTTGGCCAAGAACAAGAAAATAAAAAGAAACAGTTAGTTTTATGATTACACTGTAAATAAAATCCGCTATTAATGTTGATAGAATAATTATTTAATATTGAAAGAAATACCTTATGTTCTAATATTTTTTAGGGCCCCTGTCAGTCATGGGCCCTTAGAATCGTCCTAACGTTTCTCCCCCATACAGCCCCCTGCAGATGACACCCACTCATAATGAATCAAATCACATCCTTTAGGCCCTCCAGTATGCATACACATTAAGGTCATTAAGACCATGTTTAATTGAGAACACACACACACGCACACAATAATTTCAAAGTCAAAGTTACAGAACTGTCACGACAACCTTAGAGTCCAAAAATCCTCTGACAGTTCACAATTTGACAAACATTTTAAAAGCCTTTCTCGACATTTTCTGGGTCCATTTTGTTGTTTGCAATTTTTTTCCACAGAAAACTGGCCAAAGGTTGAATGATATCTTGATGTGATGTCACATCACATCAACATGCTTCCATAGCTACAAAAAAGTCTGAAAGTGGAACATTTTATTTTATTTTTTTAGCAAACTCAGATATCATATCGTGATGTCAGTTGCCCATCATCGAAGAGCAAAAGCATCTCGGACTCGACATTCTTAATATTCAGCAATCATACTGCCATTGTCGAAAAGAAAGAGATTCCATTTATAGCAACAATAGAACACAATGCAGAACACATACAAGACATGACACATTCTGAGTAATGGGGCATGATAACTCTTACTTTTGAGACTCTTGGTCTTGTATCACTACAGATATAGTCCTATCTGTGTGCATGACTGTGTGTATTGCAATACTCTTTTTGTTTGTTATATATTCTAGTATTCTAGTAGACTGTACATATTTTTTAAATTTTTTTATATACTGATTTTCTATTTTCTTAATTTCTATGCTTATATTTTTCTATTCTTGAATGGGTGCATCTGTAACGTGAGCAATTTCCGTATTCAGTATTCTGATTCTGATTCTGACTTCATCATTACATTGTGCCTTGAACTTTGACCCTCCTGCTATATATAGTCTGTATATTAATGTATTAATTATACACATAAGTCACACAAAAATATAGTACTTATTTAAACGTGCTGTCATGTGTTATTGAGGCTTCTGTCATCAGTCTGTGCTCTCTCAGCGGTGGGTCACAACAGCCAGAAAAGCCTGCTGGTCTGCATACTGTAAAATGTGATCGGATGCAGTAGAACATCCTGGTATTTTTCGTATACTACATTTGAAATACTTGCTGGAGTACTCTGCAAAGCTAGAAGTGTGCTTCTGTTTCCCTTGTTGCAAATTTGGTGGAAATAATGACAGAGATCTAGTTTTTCAAAGCAAGGCTCTAATAATTGGAACTGCCAATTTGGCCTACATTGTAGCTTCACATTTAGACTAGAAAGCTATACTAGAGTCCGTGCAAGAGTTAATAATTAGATGCAACATAAATAAAGTTGTGCTCATATAAAGGGGTGGTGGAGGTGGGTATAAAATAAAACTAAAATGCCAGTAACAAGTCCTAAACTCAGTATTTTTTTCCACAGGGTATCGTCTCAAACTCATTGGGATTTTTGAATGGGTGGTGATAATTTGTGAAGATTCTCTTATTAAACATAACCTCGTCATCAAGCATTTGTTGACCCCAGACTTTGTTTTCTACATCAATCCAGAGGCAAAATCCCATTAGACCTCCAAAAAAGCCATCCCTATGGCACTCAACACAGCAGTAGTTGGTGTCCAATCAACATCTCTTACTGCCCCCCCAATCAAAGTAGTCTAGAACAGCCTGGTCATTGGGGTGTGCCGGTGCCATAGGGGCGTGTGCTTGGTCTGCAAGGGTGTTTGTGTCAATTGGCATCCACATCAATGCCAGGATCCAGGGATTTCCAGCAGAATATTGCTCTGTAGCGGGATGGTCAATGTTATTCATTTCAACTGTCAGTGGTTTTAATGTTGTGGCTGATCGGTGTATATCATAGCTGTAGTCTATTGTAGCCTATATTAACATTGGACTGGTTTGATTATTTAAAAATTGATCAACACAAACTTCTGGAAGGATGTTAGGATTTATAACATTCAGTACAGATGTGAAGCCCTGACATATCTGACAGATCAAAAGCTGTTGTCTTGTATTTCTTTTCTCTGTGTTTTACTCTTAATATTTCAGTTCTTGTATGTAGTTTAAGAGGGACAGGTTGCTCAGATGATAAAGGCCTATATAGCCCACAGTACTTATATGATGCTGTAAAAAGGAGGTTGAACAATGAACAGAAATAACAGATCTCCTGTACAGCATTTTAATATGTCACCCTGTCATAATTAAAACGATTGGACATGCACACAGACTAATATATTGGACTGATATAACATTTCAGTAAACCAGAATGAGATTAAACTGAAGGCTGCTCCGATCTGACTATAGCTTTCATCTCGAACCAAACCTATTCTTTCCCACAGGTCAGTAAATGTCACATTAATTTATCTCGCGAGAAAGGACTTCATCGGACAACATTCTACGTGGCTTCACAGCTGAGGGCTGGCTCTGGGAGTGTTTACTGGCATGCACTTGTGTAAACTGAAGAGATCGCATGTGTATTGACACTATCTGACCGCTGAATAAATGTTACGTATTCTTCACGTACATGTTTGAATGTTGACGGCAGCTGATCTCGCGGCTGCTCTTGTCGTCACACAGCAGTAGCAGTAGCTCGGCGGTCTGCTGCTGTAGAAGGCTCTCCCTGCTGATCATCCAGCCCGTCGTTGTGATATGGCGGAGAGCGGGTCGTCGGTTGAATTCTCCAGCTCTCTGACGAGCTCGGCCCTTCCGCCGCCGAGGACCCGCATCTTCAAGATCATCGTGATCGGGGACTCGGGTGTCGGGAAGACCTGCCTCACCTACCGCTTCTGTGCCGGGAAGTTCCCCGAGAAAACAGAGGCCACGATCGGGGTGGATTTCAGGGAGAGGCTGGTCGAGATAGACGGCGAGAAAATCAAGGTGTGCACTGCAGACACTGCTAAAAACATATTTACTCCAAACAGGATATGCCTGTGGGTGTCTAAACTCAAATACAGTCACAACTCAAATATATATGTTGATATAAGGGAGAAACAGGGGAGAACAGGGACACAGCTAGTGGCAGCATCTGTTTAATAACAGTCTTATCTGTGTGGGCCACGGAGCAGTTCCATTGCAGCAGTTAAATGCCTTGCTTAAGGGCATGTCAGTGGCCCATATTTGCAAACCATTGAAGTAATTTAAAATGACCACTTTAATTGAAAGCAGCAGTGGGCAGCTAGCCCCTCTTACGAGCCCACATTTAAAGGGGCACTCCAGCAGTTTTGTAAAGTGGGGAGGCTTGCAAGAGACATATTAAAGAAAGAATAATTAAATCAAGCAAAGTTTGAGATATCCTGACTTTATGTCCTTAGTAGAAGTCAAGCTCCAGAAAGGCAGGATCCTACAATTCCCATAATGCAACTCTTGCATCTGAAATAAAGCTTCACCTACCTGGTGAATGCCGCCATCGTTCAAACTTCACACCGCCAATTTTAACGCAGGCCTTCAGCTGACACTTTGTACTCTTAAAGTCCAGCCTGAGATAACATTGATGACATCATCAAGGTTGATGTCTCAAACCTGATAAAACCCCTGCAGCGGCACTTAAACCATTTTCACATGCTGTGCGGGGGGTGGGGGGGTTGCAGGTTACAGTTAGTCAGTAAATAAAAGCTGTAGCTTCTCAAGTCCAAAGTGAAGTTCCTGTATATTGTTTGTTTTCCTTAGTCCTGAAGCAAGAATCAACTTCGCCCCAGAGGCATAGAAACATCTCCTCTGCTCCTGACTACAGAAAGGCTAACAGCCGAAATAGATTTTCTGTTGTTGTGGTTATATAAATGTAATTTATGGTGCTGTTAGATTGCTGCTAGACCGCCCTGTTAATATCACACGTCCATGCCTGCCTTTGTGTGTGCAGCAAGCGGGAGAGCAAATAGTTTTTTAGAGGGGGATTATTTCGTGAAATTAAAACATGCTGTGAATTGTGGAAATGATTACATCTATCTATCTATCTAGTTATTGGAAAATATTTGGATCGGAAAAAATCCTACGCAGCCATCACTGGAATCTAATTCTACAAAAGGTATAATAATGATAATATTAGTGTAGCCTCATCTTCAACTGTGCAGAAATATCAGGTTCAAACAGAACGAATGCACAGCATTCAAATGCTGAAATTCGAACGTTAACCATCACTGTGGCCCATTGATGTGTTTTTCATAGTTTTTGCAAAGAGGAATAAGATGTTTATCAGGCTTTGGATACACACACAATACGTGTCATTTGAATTAATTAATTGTTAGTTGAGGTCTTCGAATGTGATGTAATCCATTTCCACACTGCCCCCCCCCCCCCACAGATCCAGCTGTGGGACACTGCAGGTCAGGAGCGCTTCAGGAAGTCCATGGTGCAGCACTATTACCGCAATGTGCATGCTGTTGTCTTCGTCTACGATGTTACCAACGCTGCCAGCTTCCGCAGCCTACCAGCATGGATTGAGGAATGCAAGCAGCACGCACTGGGCACAGAGGTACCTAGGATCTTAGTTGGAAACAAGTGCGACCTCCAAGACTCCATCCAAGTGGGCACAGACGTGGCGCAACAGTTCGCTGACACCCACTCCATGCCCCTGTTTGAGACGTCTGCAAAGAACCCAAACAGCCAGGGAGATGGAAACTATGGCGGAGGAAACAGTGACCATGTGGAGGCTATTTTTATGACGGTGGCCCACAAGCTGAAATCTCAGAAGCCTCTAGTATTAAGCCAGCCGTCAGAGGGATCAGGGGGTACCATCAACCTGAGCAGGGGGAGGGATGACAAGGGAGATGGGGCCAGGAGCTGGGGCTGCAGCAGCTGTTGACGTAGAATAATGGATGGAAAGAGGGAGACATCGTCAGCCTGAGGCTGCACAAGACTGAAGAGATTGAAGACGGAAGGAGCTGTGGAAAGAGTGGAGGCCTGTTAAGAAAGAATGGCTTCATAATCAACACAACACATAAATAAATGCCTCCATTAGAAGAGGAGAAGAGGATACATTTTTTTTCCGTCTCGCTTGTGCTTAACCTTATTAATGACTTTAAATGGTTTTGGGGCAGCGTTCACATTTGTTGTTTAGGAATGCCAAAATTGACCATTGGCTCATGGAAGTAATCCTGAACAAGGCGCCAAAAATCTGCTTCCCAATCAGTTGTCCTCCATCAATGATGATTTAATTTCCAAGCTTGCATTTCTAAAGTTTCGCCTCTCTTATCTTCATGGGTTCCGTGGCAACAGAAAACATGAAGATACAGTGGCATTTATTAATAAGTGATTTTGAGGAGGGAAATGCTGTAGAAATGTCTTTTACAAAACGGTTTTAACATGGCCTGATGGGAAAGCAGAATTTAATTTCTTCATGCAGACTTGTGTGGGTAGACTAAATAACAGAACACATTGTAATACAATTTGTGCCATTTTATTTGTGTTTGTGTTAAGACTGTCAGAGAGGTTTTACTCTGGTCATTTTTTTTCGGCCATAATTTGTGTCAGTCAAAGTGTCTTATACGACCACTATTGCCTGAGGTCTTGAAACTAGATTTTGAAGCAAGACCCAGTTTAAAGCCCTTATGTCAGTGAACATTGTCTTTTAGTACTTCATAGTTTAAACAGAACAGAAAGCCTGCTGCCAAACAGCGAATCTGTGGCATTTTGGGCCCCTGCGGAAGTTTTTTTGCACAGGTTGGTTATTTAAGGTTCGAGTTGGAGTGATTCGACTGAGAAAATGTTTCCTAACTAAACCATTAGCTCTTTTGAAGAGTAGGAAACCCTTGCCTTTGGCCACTACATGTATGTTCTCAATACTAGTTCTTGTCCCTGTAAGACCAATTTTGACGTAACATTTTACATAACATATCAGGATTCGGTATTAGGAGACTAAAAATTTGAATCAATGCATCTGTACAACAAATGGATTCAATTCTTTCTGGGGCACCCATATCTCAAAGGTAGGGCAGTCATCTCTTGATCGGAAGAGTTCTCTCGTTCTCAGCTGCAGGAGCCAGCTGTTATCAGGGGAAAAGCTTTCAAAAAACCCCACGTACTACACTACGAAAACAGCACCAAATGGTAGAGGGATAATGTTTAGCTACTAGCTTGTAAACAGCAGCTAAAGAGCCAGACATTTCTCTCAGGAGTTGATAGACCAAACAGGATACTAAATGAATAATAATGTTGCTACTTAACTGCGGGATGAGCACACAAGCACCGGTTCGCTAACAAATTTGAGTCTGTCAGAGTATAAGCCACCCCGCAAAAGAGCAATGGTGTGCAGACAGTGATGAGAATGGAGTCGAGGGTTCAATTTTGAATAACGTGATTGCTAATTTTTCCCACTTCAATAACTGTTCATGGAATGAAATGGTGAATATAATGTGAGTATGGTGGTGGTGGTGGGGAGTGCAGAGAAAATACAAAGACGCTTCGAGAGCCAAGTGTCGAGTGCTTGCCAGTGTGTTAGCAGTTAGCTTGGTAGCTAACCACATCAGCAGTTAACCAACTAGAATGTGGGTGCTTCTCAAAGTCAAGAAAGGACCCTCAAACATGTAACGAATTATCTGTTAACTTCATGATAAAGGACGCAAAGGGAACCTCAATTTGCAAAGGGAATTTGAAGAGTATTGTCTTTGTTAATTGTATTTGCCCGTTCCCTCCTCTGTATATGAAAGGCTGCAAAATAGTCAAATTGGTAAACGAGTAAATTACTGAGTAGGCTAGCCACTGAGTCAAACAGTGAAAACACATACCTCTCACAGTGTCTATGGATATGTAGTGAGCACCTCCATATGTACATGGATGCCTGTTCCCACCACTTAATCTGTATGTAAGCTTGTGCTACAATCACCATTGTATGATGGACGCTGACATTGTTCACTTCTTCATATGCCATGACGCATTGTAGAGTGTCTATATATCATGTTAGTTTTCAGCTTTGTGTCTTGGTGGTTTTGGATGTTTGTTGTGGCCACAGCTGGTCCTGTGGCTCCTCATCTTACAATGCACATTAATGTCTTCTTGAAGGATATGGACTCTCAATCAAACCAAAAGGCCTTCTCTCAGGACTTGCTGTTCAGAGGCTATGCACATGAAAAAAAACCCCCACAGACAATGGCTGTTATCTGCATCTCTGTGGCGGCCAGCAATGTGGCAACAACATGAAATCACGTGGGTGTTTTGTTTTAGACTTGGTTGCAGGTTGCTTCTCTTCTTTAAGTGTCCTTTGTTTTTGATAAATGTCCCCCACCTGCCTTCACGCCAGATCCCAATAGAATTTCCTTTGCCTTAATTTTCTTCATTACAACCATGAACAGCAAATAATGCTACTGTATCTCTCATTGCAACTGCCCAGAAAGGAAAGAAAAAGTCAATTACAGATTGGTATGAATTCACAAAGTGACTAATAAATGACACTACTGGAGACAAGTAGTTGCAATGGTTTTGTCATGTGTACCCTTGCAATAAACTTCCTTGAACATTTCAAAATGTGAAGTCATCTCTGCAGTAAAGAACTTGATGTATTAGCTCAAACAGCTCAGTCAGGTTTTTATTTATTAGACACGTAAAAACATCTTACAATTGATATTGAGAACACAACTCACTTTCACACAGCATACAGGGAATTTCAGTCTTGACATGTAAGAGTATACAGGTATTCAACTTTGGCAAGGTTTAAATGGGTTTGGCGACAGGAATCTTTGGTCAAAGAGTAAATTAAGACACTGCCACAGTCCAAAGTGCTTGATCTAAGAAGATTTTAAAAAACGTATCTCACTCTATACAACTTTCCAATTTGACACGTTCAGCTTCAACTGAGTCTTGAGTTTCCTTCTCTGTCCAGCCACAAAAAAAGAAATGTGTAGGCATTTACAACTTTAAAGAAATAGAATCCATGATCATCCCCCATCTCTCTGGAACGGAGAAAACAAACAGGAATGTGTACGACCAGTCTCTAATGTGAATGTGTGTCAGGTCAGTCTGCTGTATGGAGGCAGTTTGGAGGGATCCCCCTCTTCCTCAGTTTTGCCCAGGTCACTGGACTGAGCTGGAGAGTTAAAGAGCCTGTTGTCGCCTCCTGCTGGACATAGAGGATAATTGCATCACAGGACTGCTTGCTGCTGAGAGCGAAGCTACAACACTACCGAACAGAAATATCAGCAGCAACTGTGGCCGGGGGTTAGCCTTAAGGCGACGTTAGTTCTTACCTTGCCAAGTACAAACCATCTCAGTGTCCCCAGGGTCACACTGAGGAACCAGAGTTTCCTGCCACAAACAAAACAAAACAAACAAAAATAATGTCACCATCTTAATCTTTTTTAGGAAGAAAAAAAGCCTTTTCTCAGAATTATCAACACAATTTCCTTGGTGAAGTGAAAGGCAAAAACAGTACAAACCACCCGAGTGGAGTTTCTTATCTGACACCAATGTTAGAGTATACCACAGCATGTCCTGAACAGAGGTGTAAGTACAGTCTGCTATTGACAACTGTCCAATCCTAGTTTAAAGTTAGTAGGCACAGATGGCCGAACGCTAACGTAGCGTTACCTCTAAGGCCAAGCAGCATATCATCAGCTAACTACAATTATTTTGTGGTGTTACAGATTATGGTAGAAAAAGCCCCATTCAGGACCAGAACATCCACTCATCCCACTATGCGAATGCTACTATGTTACACCAGGTCCACATAGGATGCCTGTGCAGAGTGTGAGAGACAATGTTTCTGCTGCGGGTGGCTACAGCCAGCCCTCCATCTTTCTACAGGGAGTTTGCCTTTGATAATGACCAATAACGGTGATGGCCTGACTTTAGAGCGAGAAAGAAAAAGTTCACCAGAAAAATACTACCCTTCACCTGATGATTTTTTCATGTCTGGCATATTCTGCAGATTCAGACACAAACTGCTGTGCAATGCTGCCATGACGTCGAAATGGCTATCCACAAAAAATTTTCAGGTCACTCGCGCATGTTGCAGGAAAAATAGGCGAGACTCCAAATCTCTCGATGAGGCGCGACTGGAGCCGCTCATGCAGGAAGTGTGGTTGCTCTAATGTGTTAATATGGGCGGCGAAATGAAAAACTGAGATAAACACACTCTGCTTACGCCTCCTGTGTGGACCAGCCGTTAGAGTTAGAGTTAAGAGAGGAAACTTGTTACCCAGGATAATATTTAATTTTGACAAAACACATTGGTTAGTCCTCATACTCAAAGCAGCTTCATTTGTAAGATTTAAAAATGAAACACACTGTTTGAATATAATAACAATGAAGCATAAATCTAACTTCTGTCTTGCTTGTCCAAGCATGTTTTTTAACATTAGAATGTAAAGTTAAATATCTGAGCATGGTTATGTTAGAAAGAAATGCGTCTGAACTTGTGTTTTGCTTTTCTTTTTTATTGTGTATGGCTACACTGCAATACAACAACATTATTGCTAGTCTTTCATTTCCATGACTTCTACATGGATCATTAGCCAGTGATACTAACTTTTTGTCTTTTACTATGATATCATGTATGCAGCCATCACGTGCATATTTAAAAGCCCTTTAGAAATAGTAGTTTTAAACAGAGTCATGGGCTTAATGAGCAAGCTACCTACAATTGATACAAGCCGGCAGTGACAGTTATAATGTGAGCTGACTAAATTGATAGCCTCCTGCTAAAAATGAGAAGCTGCTTTTGTGTACCTCTGTCTGAAATCAAGGACCCATTGTTTCAAATGTGACTGAGAATGTTGTGTGGTAAATCTGCCACTGTTGTCAGCAGAAACTGCATTTGTGCCTCTTGAGAAGCTTCACAGGTGTGCGACAGTGGGCCACATCGAAATGTTAAATTTTAAAGCCATTTTTTGGTGAGGTGTGCTCTTCCCTACCAATCCAGTTCTGGTATCATAACAGCCACAGCATGGAAGACTACGGCAGCCCACATAGGCAATGAGGCAGGAAAGAGCCAGGCTGATGGTGCAGGTCAGCAGTATGGTGGCGTTGGCCCCCTTCACCATCCGATGAAGCACAAACGTCTGAGCACAGGGACAAGGAGTTTATAAAACCTGTATTAAGTAGTCATAGCTGTGATGTTTCTCTTCTTGCACTTCCCAGAGATTTCAGTGTGGCCTCCAGGGGCCGGTTGCACCGGCTGGACGTAAAAAAGTTGGGTGTAAGTCCTACGACAAGGCGCAGCTGCGCCCAGTGTAGACGATGCGCGTTCACGCTGACACATTAAAACAGGTTGAATTACATCAACAATCTGTTATTTATGATTTATAATCAGTGCAATACACAAGTGAAAACACATCAGTAATACTTTGACATGTTTTACAAAATCGAACAAAACATTTTTCGTAACTAAAAGGAGGAATTTTAGCCAGTGTAACCGTAATTACTGTACGCATTGAATTTGATTATTTTTATTACTTAAGTTACTGGTAAATACATTTTTATTTCATCATCATTTATAGCACTTTCAATATTATTTCAACATAAATTAGCAGGTGCAGTGCAGGGGGCAGCGCTCCGTTCCGATCCGTCACATGTTGCAACTGCGGTGATAATTCATCAATTAATTCAAACAGTTCAGCCCTGCTGAAATGAAACCTCTCAATGAGTTCTGTCTCCATAAATATCCAGCGGATTGGTACGGTCTCTCATAAGTCTTTTACGCCGTATATTAGACGCGCCATCGTATGTACTTTTTATTTTCACCATGGAAACCAGTCAGGACTTTTCACTTTACACCTACCTTTGACTAGGCGTAAGATTTAGTCTCAGATGTAGCACTATGGCCAGATGGTGCAACAGGTATAAATGCTACGTCGGGCTTAAGGTGCATTTTCCGTCCAGCCTCGTCGTACGACCAGGCGTACATCCAGCTGGTGCAACCGGCCCCTGTATCTCTCTCTCTCTCTCACACACACACACACAGGTTTGCGCAGCTATCCTTGTTAGGACATTGCATTGACTTCCATTCATTGTGTACAGCC
>JBBPCS010004305.1:0-11448 GCA_037974645.1 Hollardia meadi
AACCGATGCATCTCGATTTCTTTCCAAAATTGCATCGATTCACAGCTGCTCTACCGATGCACTCGCATCTTACCCGCGCGTGTTCGTGTATCGATACGAATCGGTTAATCTTCCCATCCCTACTGGACAAGACACACAAGGATGGAAACTTCAAAATAAAACAGGAAATATGACCACAAAATCTCAAACCATGACACATGGTGGTTACACATTCTTCTCAAACGTCTGCTTTATCATTGCAGAAGGCCTGATGCATTTCCCTGCAGGAGTTGGCACACATAATAGCTTGGGACTAGGTGGGATCATTAATTGGACAAAAAAGTGAGATTGAAAAAAAGGAAACAAAAAACAGAACACAAACAGCCATGATCTAATCTGGCCATCGACGAAGGAAGGGCAGAAGGGCAGTGAGATGAGGTGAAGTTTTCATCAAAATTACTGCAAACTTAATTGTACAAGATGCAAGGTCACTTTCTATGGTTGCAACTGATTTTTGGGGGGTTTTTATCAAAACTCAGAACATCATTTTCTCTGAATGATAAGAATAACATTCTTTCTCTAAAACTGAAATTCACGATGACAGATTATTCAATCCAAACTGATGTTCTCACAATATTTACAGTAGTGTCATTATTGTTTAATGGAAATGTAAAGAGAACTGAAAGCAATTTGCAAGTTTTAAGATTGCATTTATTTCATGGTAAAAATTGTTTAAAGAAAGGAGCTAATCATACACAGTTTAACAACTTTTACAACAGTATCTTGTTGCTGTCTCAGTTTATAGACTTGTGTAATTTTATGAGTGGTTACTGTTTTCAGCCATCGGAGGGCAGAATTGCAACACTAATCTGTGTTCAAATCAGGTCTGGTGGCAACAAAACGTCTCATACACTCATCCTAACCAGGCTGATATCATCTTAAGATGGTTAATGCTAAATTTGAATTAACATTCATTCTTTGTTTGAAACATCTAACAGTTTGAAATAAGAGATGAAGGAATTTTTTTCCTGCAGTTTGATTTCACACTGTTAAATCATAAATGTGTTGCGTGTAGGGACTACAACTTGCGTTTCGTTGAAGCTTGAACCTGAAAAATATGTGATTAAACAATCAAATGGCACAAGAAATGATTCAGCATTATTAATTAAATAATGATACCTCATTACTGTGAACTCAAAACACACTTGGATCCTCACCTAAATTTATCTGATTAGGAAGGCGGACCTGTCGGAGCACTTCCAAAGAAAAATATTTGTTTCCTTAAAAGGTTTTGACTTGACTAACATGTAATACGATTCCATCTCCAGTCTAACAGATGTTTTGGCTTTATAGTTTAGGCTTGGTTATATTATCTTTTCACATTAATGTCTATTGCAATGCATTAACAAAGTTTAAAAACAAGAAAATACCCTGTAGTTACAGTTCATACTGTGCAATGGCTCATTCGCAGAGGAATACATCTTTTAATCATCATGCAATTTGGCAAATGAAAGGATTGCTTTGAAATATCTACTCCCGCATTCCCATGATGCATTGTGCAGTCCATCTTTCTTGTTGGGTTAAGTGTACATTGAAATGTAAATCCACTGAAAACAAAGAGAGACACAGGTTACCTATGCAACGTATAACAGACAGGACACAGAAATTGAGTCACTAGTTTTTTGCTTTAATCAGTTATTATATTGTTATATAATTGCACACGTCACCCTGATTTCTTATACCCTGTTTGTAAAGCACTATGTAACTTTTGAAATGTGCTATATACATAAAGTTATTATTATTATTTTATCGAAGACAAGTTTTGCTAATGCTAATGCTGCTAACAAGAATCTATGTGATGTTGTGTACAACACAATGTTAGAGTGGAGTTCCTCTTTAACAGCTGTGCGATGTTAGAAATTATAACCATGAGCTGTTTATAAGAAGAATATGATTTATTACCTCTGACTCACGAAGACTCATGCATTTTCCATCAGACAACTGTTTGAAGATTTCTGTTGAGCAACACAAACGGTCAGTAAATTGTGTCACCTTAAGCCATGTGCCAAGTGTTATGAATTGTATAACTATAAGCTTGTATAGGCTAGTGATGTCATCATTTGTCCCACTTGACTTCACTTACTGTGCATGCAGTCCAAGCGAAGGATGAGACTGATGAAGCTCTCCAGCGTCATGTGTCCAGAAGAGGCACTGTAGCGCAGAGCCATCAAATTGAGCATGTCGTCGCTGACCATTATTCCTGTCAAACACACACGGAGCAAGAGTTCAGGAGGAGTTTTGGATTGAGTTTATTCTCCTTCTAAGATCTTGCAATGCTTTCAAAAAAATCATCAAAAACTTTCTGCATGAAAAAATGTTAGAAGTGTTTTTATGAGCCAAAGTCAAATACAAATCAAGCTTCAATCGCTAAAAAGATACTTCATTGCAACATGGTATGGTAGGAAGCACTAAAGTAATGTTTTGGACTTCATAAAGAAAAAGAAAATACTGTAATTGATTATTTGGCCACAATGGCACCAAGGTGTGAGCCCATTAGACATATTATTGTCATCTTTACCTCTGCCAAGGAGGTTATGTTTTCAGTGCTGTTTGTTTGTCTGTCAGCAGGATTACACAAAAACTACAGAATGGATTTCCACAAAACTTGGTGGAAGGATGGGGCATGGGCCAAGGAAGAACCCATTAAATTTTGGCGCAGATCCTGGATAAAGGGGCGGATCCAGGAATTTTTAAATCTCTTTCTTTTACATTGCGAGATAGGGCTCTTTTTTTTTACATTTTCATTAGTTTTCCAGGGAATAATGCATGGATCTTGATTTTTCAAAAAATCTGGCATATTTAGAGGGCTAATATCTATGAGTGTGAACAATTTAGTGTGGATCCAAATAAAAATGGATAGATCTAGTGGATTTAAACGTTTTCACAGGGGGGTAGCCTTTTCCTGGCTGCTGGATTTGCTGGAACAAATAGCCCTAGAAACCTGCAACTACCACCAATGTGTCGCTAAGTTAATAGGGATTCAGTAAGGTGTTAACAGAGTGTCACCAGTTGCTGCAGTTGGTGTTGGCTTAAATAAGAGGGCTGTTGGGCCTTGGCAGAGGTATGCGCTCTACTGAGTGCCATTTTCTAGTTGAACTTAATATGGAACACTTCTTAGCAAACAATTGCCTACCTACACATCTAGCAGAAATTCGTGTTTCTGGCTACCTGGCAAATTTAAGTCCAATATTTCATCTGCTTGGTCTCCAGCAACTCCTGTGGACAAGCTGCCTACTGTGACTGAAAATGTCCCTATGACAGTGAGGGAAAATCAGGAAAATCTTCCACATCCACTGTATATTTAGAAGCACATGCATTTATGGTAAAATAAGGAGGTGGCCGTATTGTTGTGTAAGTCAATATTACAAAAAAATCAAAGCACTTTTGTAAAACCAAAACAATGAGCTGAAAGACCGTATAAAGTTCCTTATAGAGAGGAGATATTTGCATGTGACTACAAACAAATCTCTTATTTTTTTTCCCAACTGCAGATTTTAGGTAAGCTGCTGCAAATTCAGTCATTTAGCGCTGCCGTAACTATGATAAAAAATAATGCTAATAATAATGAGGTTTCATTTCTGATTCCCAAATTCCCTCTTTAATGTCATCTTTCCCTGCCTCATCAGACTCAGTTAAGCTGGCTCAGTCTGTGTATGCATTTTGTAAAAGAGGTAGAGTTGGAAGTATGCAAATTAAAACAATACATCATGGCATAGTGATTTTTTTTTTCTGTTGTTCTAACCATTCAATAAATTATGAATCAAGCATACCTGAAGATTTGAATGCATTCCGTAGCTCATTCAGTGAGAGCGTTCCTGTTCGTGAAACATCAGTGTGGAAGAAAATGTCCTGGGAAAAGAAGAAAACACCATAAATGATCAGGTGAATCTATTTAGATGAATAGGTATTAATGGTAGAATGAAGAGGCTGTTATACAGTAATGTATGTTAATATTACTAAAACAAACAAAGCTCTTTCATTCAGTACAAAATGTTTAGGCTGGACTTGGTTCTTGTTACCTTGTATTTGATGACCTTATTCCACAAACGAACAAATTCCTCACCATTCAGTTTGCCGGTGATCGATGTCTTTTTAACCCAACATTAAGGCAACAAATCGAATAATGTTTGTCACATCAACAAAACAAAACAAAATGTTATACCAAATTATAATAAATGTCGTTCATCACAACAGGATACATCCATCAGCGCAACCATGCTGCGACAGGCATCAATGCTGAAGCCGCCAGATTTCAAGTCTCCTAGAAACAAAGAAAGAAAGAAAAGAAAAAAATCAGCGCGAGACATACTTTGGCCTAAACCCTGCAAGATAGCAGTTTGTCAAGCCTGTTGATAATTGTTTAGAGTCCAAACCTTTCAGGATATTGTCATTTAGAAGCCTCTGGAGCTGTTCAGGGTCCACTTCTTCAAACTGAAATGAAATGAAAACATGATATAAAGGCCTGTTTGTACGTTCTCTCACGCTTTCATTCGTGGGTTTTCTGTCAGTCACATGGTAAGAGAACAAAAACTGTCAGCACCCAGCTTTCACAGACTGCTAATATATTTGTCTTGTGGGTTGCTATGATGGCTAGATTCAAGATTATTGCAGGTGACATCAGCAGAACCCCACAACAAGCTGAAAAACTCTAAAATGCCTCATGAACATGAAGGGAACTGCACAGTCAGGTGACAACTATCTGTGGGTCCGTCACTGCATATTTCCCCTTTCACATTAGCTGTTTGACCCAGTGTTCATTGAAAAAAATTATTTTACTGCAGCTTTAAATAAAGAAAAAGTGGTGAATTTTTGAATACATTTTCAAGTCCCAAGTCGTGATCACACTCAATGGCTGTCATGTTTGTGAGCGAGACGTGTAAGTGAGATTTTAAAAAATCACCTTGTCGGAGTGTTGACGGAAAAAGGTTTTCTTGTTTTCATCTTCCTGCACATTTGTGACATTTTTGATCTGGGAAATAGAAGCAGAAGAGAAAGTATATGAGAAACTGAATCAAAAAATATTACACTCACACTTGCAATGACATATAGTTGATATTATGTGTAACACAATATCAGAATGATATGAACGCCAACAATATTGTGATATTATTCAAACTTGCGCACCTGTTCAACGGGCTCATGTTTATGGAGGCCAGAGTTTTCACTGCGGGGAAAGACAGCTCTTAATATAAACACCATTAATGTGTGATTATTTTTGGATGAGTCGCCATCAGGGCATCTGTCATATTTGTCGTGATGTTCAGTGAGACAAGCAGAGAAATGAGAGAGAGTGAAGCATACTAGCCCTGCGTCTCTGCTTTGCATATGATGGTCAGGAGGAAGGAGGCTGTCTCATTGGGATTGAAGGTGGATGGCACAATCAGGTATTCGGCAGGCTTTAGCATGAGGAACTCCATCACCTCACGTGCGTTCATGTAGGTTTTAGTCTGGGCGACGGGTGCCTGGCTGTTGAAGAAAGAGGCTGGGAACTTTCCCTTGTGCGCCTGGTACTGTAATAATGAATAGATATTTCAGTTCTCTGCAGTTTATATCTTTTACCAGAGCCGCACAATGTGGGTGGAGAATGTGTATTGTGAATATAGATTGGGATAAAACCGTCTCTTACTTGTTCAGTCACCTTGAGGGAAATTGGCCGAAGATGTTCATGTTGGGGGACAAAAAACAATCAATTCAATTAATAAGCATTGAATTTTCAAGGAGAATAATCTCTTATTACTACATGTGTATCGTCACCTGCCTTGCTAGCCAAATCTTTGGTGCATTTACTGTGTTTAGAGGATTCCTTAGAAGATTCTCTCTTGGAAAAACCTGAGGTGTTTGTGGATCCATCAATCCTTCTTAACCTAACGAATTCACTGATTCATTCGCTTATTATTTTTCATCTTCTAAAATTCTTTTACTCAGCCAGATGTCTGAAATCTGTCACTTCATGCCAACCACTAAAGCATGATCATTCCCTCACTGGACCTGGTTTTGCATGCTCATAATGTACATATACCAGTGTTATAGTGAAAATATACGTGTTTGGGGAAACATGAATATCTGAGAATACTCTGAATAGTCTGCATGATTATTTTTAAAAGTTTCAATCAATATTTTCATTTTTGTTGTTGTTGATGATTAAAAGTGTAATCATTAAAATGTTTATGAAATCAAACCTCCTTTTTGATGCTACGGTCTGCATCTTTTTCAGCAATATCCATTTACATTCTATACATTTTTCTCTATACGGTATTTTTATTGTTAGTGGAGGCCACTGTTCCTGATCTGGATTCAAAGTGCCTTCACAAGCAGGAAGCTTTCACAGAAAATGGTTCATGGACATTACGTAATCCAGTGCTACTGTTTTGAACTTTAATCTCATTGATATCAGCATCACTGTTTAGTGTCCATTCTCCTGCAGCTATATCAGGGTTAAGACCATGGGTGGGGGCAGGGTATGACTTGGTTGGGCTACAGCCCCATTAAGGTTGTGTTAGCCCCGCCATGGAACATCCAAGAAAATGACTGAGCAGAATAAGCGAACACAGGCTGACCTGGTCCCATGCAGTGTGGTGCAGTGACAGTGTTTTATGACTGCTGCTGTCAGCATCACACCCTACACTGATCCAGGTTCAGTAGCAGATTCAGTATCAAACTAGTATTCAGTATCCCCATTAGTATACAGTTGGAGCTGTCAGTGAAGAAGCTTTATGGCTAATTTATGGAAGGTGGGTTGTTTTCACTTTGTGATTTAGCCAAAGTTGTTTAAGTCTAAACAGAGACCGCCTGCACTCTGAGTGTATCTGTGTCGCCAAGTGTAGCCTTCAAAGACAGCCGTTTAAATTAACAGTATGATCAGCTCCCGTTTAGTCTGTGTACCCATCACTCGCTAAGGTAGACTGAGATAAAATCAATAAATAGAAACACTGCTGACATGAAAAATATTTTGGTTCAGTAAATGTCTGCTGATGAAGGCAGTTTGACCGGCCGCTGTCCTCTTGTCTCTGAAGGAGCCACTGCGAAGAGACGGCTGCTTCTCTGGACAGAGACGCTGAATGCAGGTCGTTGTGGAGTGAAAAACTAATGGCTATGTTAGTAACACTACTCAGTCACACTGTGCAACAAAATATGAACATGTCTGGGACAAATTCTCCAGGTGCATTAGATGTAGAGAAGGTGTCTTTTTTTTCTGTCAAAAATACTTCATTTCTGTTGAGCGACCTACTTTAAATCAGGCTTTACTCCGTCACATCACATCAAGTTACATCACTACATCACGTCACGTCTCATTGTGAGCTCATTATGGGAGAATGCTAGCAGGTAGTTTAGTTGAGAAATTTTATCACTGTATTACACACAAACACCCCCGTGACCACCGCGTTGACCACTATTTCAACCCCTAAACAAAATTGAAATAGTGTGAACAGTATTGTGTGAACTCATTAGTAGTGACTGCCCACATCTGTTGCTCTCAATGTAATTTTGCATGTGCCTAAAGGAGTCAGTGCAATCATTTAACCCATAGTAACCACACGCACACAACATACACAACACACAGCGGAAATATGATTTTACCTTTTTAAATAATCTCTGATCTCGGTGTCTCTTTAAGTGTTAGAGGATGAATTATTTTGTTGTGGTTCAAGTACAAAAAATGTGGTATATTTGAACGAATGAATTGAATGAACAAACATATAGGCCTGTTGATGCTGACATGAGTGCCTGCCTGCCTGCCTTTAACTTACCATAGCAAATTACTGGCACAGAGAATATCATATTCCTTCACTTTAAATAACAGGTTGCAGGTCTCAATACTGTGGTCTCTAGCCATTTCATCGTTGTTTTCACTTGATCATCAGCTACCTTCCTGCATGACATATACGTAATGGTCCATACGCTGTGACAGATACAATGAAGGGTAATATTTACCTCAAATACAGAGAATCCGATGTGGAGATTTTGGACCAGGCGTCGGTTCCTCTTGTCTGGCTTTTGCATGAGAGACAGAAGCATGTTTTTCTCACCTGATTTCTCAGAATTCTCACTGTTAATCTTGACCCGATACTGTGGATTAGTCCAGAAACTGTCTGGAAGACAGAGAGAGACTAGGTTTATCTGCATTGTCTTATTTTGCATAGAGTAGGGTGAGTGGTTGAACCGATTTATCAAGAATGATTGATGAACTTAAAACAATTATAAAAAGGTTAATTTATCTATTTCTGAATCTACAGTTTCATACCTTCGTAAAGCTATAGGGCGTTTATGAATTGTTCACTTATTGTTACTATATAACATATATAGTACATATAAACTAAAGTAGTTGCATGAGCTGGATTTGTGTATTACAGTTAGGCTAGCATTGCAAAAAAAGTTTTATTGCAACTTTTAACTGTCCTGCTTTTACTGCATGACGTACGGTGTGACCACTTAACGCAAGATAAGGAACTGTGTCAAACAATGTTACTAGCCCTATTTTATCTTATCTAATCTTCAGCATTTCACACAGTTTGTCGTGATTTGGAAAGCTTTCCCACTTCTATGCTTCTTTCCCACTTCCTTTCTTCTACTGCAGTGTTGCAAACATCAACTCTTCTCATCACTCATCACTGTTATTTATATTTAAAAGTCAAGGCTCTTTTTCAATTAATCATGTGCCTCTATAAGTTTTATACAAACAAAATCAGTATTTTGTGCAACGTACTAATTAGTGGTATTCCAAATGAAAACAAAAACAAAACAAAAAACATTTATTTTAGTTACTGTTTATGAAGTGGACTGATAAATCAATAATTACCTGACTGTGGCGCTGACTACAGTTTAAAGGTTGTGTGTAGAAGCATCTAAACAGCCGGCTCAACCACATTCGCAAAAGATCATTTTAGGTTTCTTTCAGTTTGTGATGAACTGCATTTTGACTTCTCAGGCGATCTTATTATTTTTAATTGTGCTTCATTCTATTGTTAAGTTATTTATTTGTTATCTGTGGCTCATAGGCTGTTGAGAAAATGAAAGATGATCTATGCAGATATTCTTGAAGTACCTTTATTATTCATGCATCCTCCAGCAGTGGTTCCCGAAACCCATCTGCCCTCGTATGAGGAAGTCTTCCACTGACAAGGGGACTCTCCATCAAGGAAGCCGGGACACAGGCAGCATATATCAAGATCGAAGTAGAACTTACAGAAGTCTTTCAAGGTCATCCTGTTGATATCAGAGATTAATCTTGATGATATTTAATTTTTCTTCTGGATGTGAGGATGAAATATGAAACCCTAACCTTGAGAAATAGAGATGTTAAAGGAAAGTATATTCCTTCTGTGTCAGTCAGGGTAATAGGTGCAGATTAAACCTTTTTAATTCACAAACCCAGAAAATGTACACACTCAATCAGTAATCACACTAAGCACTATATTGCTTTAACAAAAAATGTTGCTAATTACTCGTTGACATCAAAGATGTCATTGATTAAGAAAATATGTCAATTTGCATAACATGCATCAGAATGAAGCATGGCTGCGATCAGTCAAAGCTGCAGCTAAAAACCTCACCCACGATGATCTAAAGTGTGGGGCTATTTGAGACCACAGAGACCCAACAATGTGGTGTTATGTAAACTGTAAAGGGCGCGTCACAGCAGTACAACTGTTAACACTTGAAGCTAAAGATCCCGGAGTACTTTGACAAGAAGGGAGCGACAGCAAGATAGCTGTTTAGTTTTTGTCCCCACCCAAACATGATATATTGGAATTATCAACACAACGAATGGCGTATGGAACTCGTAGCCTAAACTGTGTGCGCAGTTTAGCAATGTCACCATGTTAAAAGTAATTTTTTGCACTGCTGCTGTTAGAGCAATGTAATGTTACATGTTACACGCCATCTAATTGAGTTGAGTTGAGTAAGAGTGATGTTTGGAAGTTTTTCGCCAAAATAAACAAAGTGACTGTAATGTAAACTTGCGTATCATAGAACAATTAGTTCGACAAGTAGCCAATTGTGCATTAAAAGTGCAACGTGCAAGATAGTTGATTGTTGCGTCTCAGTCCCAGGTTGTGAAATACCAATGCTTGGGTTTCGGGGTCTTCAAATATTGACTCTTTGGGTTTGTGGCGGTCTGACCAACCAGCCCAAAGCGTTAGTATTTGACAACCTGGGAACGAGACTCAACAATCATCTATCTTACACTTTGCACCTTTAAGCACAAGGAGAAAGGGATTTGGGGGGGGCCAAAAAGCTTTAATGTGAGTTATCCCCAGGAAATACACTGTATTTAATGTAGTACCTTAATTCTTTCCCGAACTACACTAAACTAAGCTGAAGAACCAGTAGAGAACCTCTAAGAACCATACAGGGACTTAACTGTTTTTTTGTACGGCAGGATGCTATAGACCCTTTTACAGTTTGGAAATGATGATGACGTACGTAAGCTGCGTGCACAGTTTGGCAACAGAAGTATGGCGGAGTCCGATAACTTGTCAAGCTATGTGAAGGGATTAAGCACCAACGATCAGCAGCCTTTGACATTTCAGGCTTGTGTCATGCTGCAGCCATGCAGCTGCAATATTATTCAAAGTTGAGCTCTGTGTCAGGATGGACAGGACAGAGAAAGCAGCAGTTACTTCTGGAGTGTGCATGTGGAAAGACATAAGCAGTAAAGAAGTCAAGTCAGCTCCATTGAGGGAAATCAGTTTCCACAAACCAAAGAGGCTAGGCAGGCAGCTCCCAGATTCAAAGCTTCCAGCATGAAAAACTGCTAGAAAGAACAGTGTCACACCCAGAGGCGTAATAGTTGACTGAGCATAGATAAGTTCTTTGTAAGTTTGACCATGTCTGTGCATTTGCCTTTAGATTGCTGATTCTGAAAATTAAATTGTCTGTTATCTATTGTGTGCCTGCATTTTTTGCTCTGCTTAATGATTTTAGTAAGACAGGTTTCCCACGGTTTGGTATATGGCTGGAGCAAAACAAACACCACTTCCGTTGCCTCGATGCGCATGCTTATTTTTGATGACGTCGGCTGTAAAACGGTAGCATCTCAACCACCTTTAAGAACCTATTCCTGTTGTTTGCCATTTCAAATGCCTAGGGGTCTCTATCTATCCTTCCCTCGACACATTAATTACTAACAACTACATTAAAGTCCTAAACGACGATTTAAAGAGATAGGGTTCACTCCCTACCTCTTTTCAGTCATTAAGATGAATGTATTGCATCGTATGAATTTTATCAGCTCAATGATACCTCTAGCCCCACCGGATGGCTACTGGAAGAAGTTGCATTCTGCTATCAGCTTTTTTTGTGGAACAAGAAAAACCCCAGAATCAAAGCCTCTACTTTGCAAAGGCATAAATTATCAGGAGGCGTTAACCTGCCTAATTTTGAATGGTACTCATGGTGTTTTGCTTT
>JBBPCS010004306.1:0-11448 GCA_037974645.1 Hollardia meadi
CTCCCCTATCCACAGAACAAAAGACCATGCGGTCTCACAAAG
The DNA here is from genome assembly GCA_037974645.1 of Hollardia meadi. Taxonomy (NCBI): domain Eukaryota; kingdom Metazoa; phylum Chordata; class Actinopteri; order Tetraodontiformes; family Triacanthodidae; genus Hollardia; species Hollardia meadi. Next base: position 43 of record JBBPCS010004306.1, read on the forward strand.
TTCAGTTTGATTCACACCATAAAATACCTTCAGTTGTGGATCCCAACAGAGGGCATGGCTTTCCAACTACAGAGTGACACAGAGTCAGAAGGTGGAGGATGGAGGAAATTGGAACACAACCATGCTATCTTGGAAATATAAACAAAGTCTTTGCTAACTGAGATCCAAGCACACACCTCTGACCCATGACCCACATGTGTTTGGAATAATTTATGTGTATGCCCCTTAGTTCAAGATAAGTCTTCAAAACTGTTTTAATATTTCACAGGAAGAGAAAATAGTGGGACTGACCAAGACATACAATATATTTGGTGTACAATATAAGAAACAACTGAACGATTCACACAAGGACACAGGATTAGAACTTGAAAAATATATATATTTCATCTCAGTTGCACATTATTACTGTTGTTAGTTTGTCTTGTCCTTTAAATCATTCTATGTGCTGTAATTTGTTCATGACATCTTCATGTTTAAGTTTGCATTTTCCACTTCTCTTATAGCATTGATGGTATGGTGAAGGTCCGAAACCTGAAAGAACGCATGGAGCGGTTTAATGAGGTGGTGAACGGGCTGAAGGAGGGCAAGCAGGAGATGGCCAAACAGGTTCAGGAGCTGGCCGCCTCCATCGACACTCTGTTAGCAAAGATAAAGGTGAGTCATCGCCGGTAGGTCTGTGAGCAGGCCTGACCTTCTTCACCTCTTTCACAGAAGAATTGTTGCTGTGGTAAGCTGCTCATGTCAGCAGTGTTTTCAGGTGCTTTGAGCGGGACAGTGGTTCTCTACTTTCACACCTGTAGCTCCACTGCACATTCAATCTTCTCCTGTTCGCTATAACTTTCCAAAGTGTGCTGCGTCCTTTTCTCATTCCTCCTATCAGAATCAATATTTTCACTCACCTTTGGATACAAAAAAGAGCTAGGTGCAGTAGAAATCGTCTCCAATAAGATAATTTAGTGAGCTGTTTCGCTGAATTATTAAACATAGTGAAATTCCAGCTCCCCCTGTGCAATAATCACCTGTCTTGCCATGTTGATTTTCTTGAAATGTTTTGTCGTTACCTGTATGCAATCAACAGGTGTGTCTAGAGCGCTCCTGACACGAGGCACCTGTGACTCGTGACCCCTTCTCACCCCTCTAACCCTATCAGCCTCTCCATCTCCCCTATTTTCTTCTGCTACCCTATTAGCAGCCCCACTGTCGACGCTCATGGCATTCTGAGTGCTTTGAAATTGCTCCTGGCGTGGCATCTCAGAGTGAATAATGCATGAGCTGCATTGGCTGTCATTCAGACCTCTATACGTCAGGGACAAGACCTTGTCATCTTCCCTCCCTGTGCCGCTGTTAGAGACCCTACTAATGAATCTTCACAATACGGTGACCTCTTATCTGCCCGCTGATTGTCTAACAAGCATAGTGGGGAATCGAGAATTGTGGCTGCAGTGTGCAAGTGACAGGTGCAGTGTCATTCAGCATTGCCACATGGGAAGGTTGTGCCATTATAACAGTGGAGAGTGTACTGAGTCATGGTAAAAGTCCTTCTCTTCACTTATACAAAGTTGGTAAAGAGCAAAATTACATTAAATTAATTTATAAATTTTATAAATTTATAAATTTTATTATTTATAAACACCTTGTACTAATAGTGTTCATAGCTTTGAACTCCACTGGGGCCCAAGGCTGAGAATAAATTGAACAGTTGGATAAGGAGTAAAAGTTTTCCCTCATTTTGCGACCATGATCTGCCATTCTGATTCAACCTCTTGACCCCCTAGGCCACAGTGACGATGACCTGGAAAGAGATCGACACAGAGTACCAGGGGCTGGTGAGACGCTCAGAGCAGCTGCTCTCCTCAATGCAAAAGAAGAAGCAGGAGGAGGAAGAGAGTGAGAGGCTGAAAAAAATCGAGGAAGAGATGGATAAAGAGAGGAAGAGGAGGGAGAAGGAAGAGCAGCGACGCAAACAGGAGGAAGAGGACAGAAGACTGTAAGTGTAGGCGAGTGGGGGAGTTTATCAGTAGAAATGTGAGTGAATGCAACGTAAAAGGTGTGAAACTATACATTTTTGAGATCTCTTTTCTCTTAATATTTTAGCAAAGCAGAGATGGAGCTGAAGAGGAAGCAAGAGGAGGAGGATAGAAAAAAGAGGGAGGAGGAAGAAAAAGTGATGCAGGTTTGGACCACCCTTAAATGTAATATTTTTCCATCTGCTGTTGTACTCTCCTGCTGCAAAGTTGTGAAGCCTGGGAAAGGACTTTAAGAAGATGACCCCCCAAAAAAGCTGTGTTCACTGTGTGACAACTTTTTAGCTTTTCATGGCGCTCTGCAGACTCTTCTACGCTTCCTGTTTACCCCCAATCTGCCCCCTATGCCCCTGCGGCGACTGACTCTACCCTGCCATTATTAATCACATTCAAGCAAGTTTCCTAGACTTAATCCTAATCCTAACTGACCTTCATCGGGTCGGTTTCTGCAGTGTAATGTGCATTATTGTTTGTGGAAAACTGAAACTGAATAATTATGGTTTCTCCCACTATTTCCAGGTTAAACACATGAAATAAACTGAGCGATATACAGGGTTTACCACAGAAACCTATTTTACAGGAAGAAAAGATTGGGTCTGAAATCAGCAGAGTTTAATCAATTTCTGAAATGTGTATTTCAAAGTGTTTTATAATATGCATGTTTATATAGAGCTAAAGCAACCAGTCAATTTATGGATCAATAAATCAACAGAAAATCAATCTGCAGTAATTCTAATAATTGATTTAATGGTTTGAATCATTTTTCCAATAAAAAAATGCCAAAAGAAAGTTCTAGTCACTGAAACATTAACTGTTTTTTGTATGTTTAACAAAACAAGCAATTTTAGAAGATGAGACCTTGGACTCATCAAAATTTAGTTGGTTTTCTGACCTTTTATAGATAAGAAGGTTAACTGATTATTCAAGAAAATAATCAGCATATTAACTGACAGTGGAAATAAATTATAACCTTCAGTTACAAAGCAATTGGAGTGGTGTGTTAAAGGAAGCTCCAACATCTGAGACTTAGATTATTTGTCGAAAAACATTGAATTTTTGAGGTACAATAAGGTGTGTACTGTATCTCTGAAGTCAAACAGTCAGCAACATGGACTGTCATTTTTCCATAAGCATTCTAACACACCAAGAACATTTTCAAAATAGTCCCTGCTTTCAACATCATACCAGTAACTTAAGGCAAATGTCATTTTATACCATTTTTTTATACCATACTGACCATATAAATGTGTCCTTGGCTTCCAAGGATGTAATATTATGTATGTGTGTTCTGAAGTCACTGTGCAGGTTCTAATGTTTCCTCTCAGCAGCAGACCTCGCCTGCTCTCCCCTCTGAGTGAAACATTCAGTAGCTCTTTGGTCTCTCACTGCAACAGCTGGGTCATGACATTGGTCAGATTCCCGGAGGATTGCCCCAGGGTCTTGATTGATCATTCACTTCCTGCTGAGTTTCACCTTACTAAACTACCCTCTGCGCACCATCCTGTGTTTTATTATCATCTACACTTTGTCACCTTCATCAATCTCTGCCTTTTTCACTCACTCACATTTAATGTCACATTTTTTTGTGTTTCATTGCTGTTTCTTTCCTTAATGTTTCCTTATCACAACCTGCACCTGCTCCTCCTCAATTCTGCTGTTATGTCTCACCTTTCCCAACCATTTATTAATCCATCTGTTACACGAGCATCACACCTTCTGCACTTCTAAAGCCCTTTTTATTCACCTGACGCCAGTTGGACATTTGCATGATGTCATTTTTTTTTTCTTCTTTTAGCTAGACAGTTGACAACAGGCTGTCATAAGCAGTCTCTCTCTGGAGACGCTTTGCAAAGTTTGTTTATCCGCAGGCCTAAAGCTGAAAGCTGCAGCAGTAAACTTTCTAAGGATGTCTTTTGTGACTTAGATCTACTTTGTTCTTTGCTAGTTTTTGCTGTGTCAAATGTTATTCTAGCATTATACTGTATACTGCTCCCTTCAAGCTATGTATCATGATGTTTTTATTATTATTGCACACCATCAACTCTTCCAAGGTGATATCCCTAACATTCACAGTAGTAGAATGAATATTCGTGAACATGAACAACTGTAGCTGAACTGAAGCTGTTTTATGTCTTTTTACATGATCCCCTGGTGAAATATTAGTGAGGGAGTCTTCTCTTATGGGCCTTATTCTGTAAATTAATAGATTTGATTTAACTTTTTTGGAAAAGATGTGGGTGGCCGTGGCTCAGGAGGTTGATTCCCGGCCAAGACAAGACACTGAACCCCAAATCGGTGCATGAGTGTATGAGTGAATGGGTGAATGCTGACTTAAAGTGTAGCGATGCTCAGACTAGAAGAGCACTATATAATGAGTCTTTTCACCAGTTACCAAATTCACAGGGAGAATGCCAAGAGAGATTTGGGGGTTTAGCATATAAAACCTCCTTTAGAACTGGTAAAATTGTGAATTAAAGCTATTTGAGCATAATATATGGGTGCCACTAGGTACTGTGGAAAGCAGCTCTACATTTATACTGAAGCCATCCCATTAGAGTTTAGGATCTCATGCTTCACCCTGGACACGTATCTTAAGCTGCTGATTGGACGATCCTACAGTATGAATAATATATTCTTAACTGGGGAGGCATTCATATTTAAAGCTCCTCAGAGAAAAGTATCCATTGTGGACTTCATTAGTGGCTTTCTACAAGAAGATAGGAGATGGATGTAGACAAATATGTATATTTATCTATTATATATATATATATATATATATATGGAGGGGCAAAGTTAGTGCTATAAACAGATATTTCTGTTCTATAAATTGCAAAAAAAAAGCAACAAAAAAAAGCTTGACTTTAAATCTTGTTGAAAGTCTTATAAATGTTCCTACTGATTGTTGTTGAATGGTTCTCTGTTGTGTGCCCTGTTTGGTCTAGACAAATGACCAGCAAAGCTTTATTAGCAGCCCTCCAACCTGGATAAATGTGTCTAATTAGGCTTGGGCACACCGCAGCGCTGTAATAGTAATGAAGGGTCTGGCAGACAGGGCAGCATTAGTCATTAGACCGGATGGAGGTTTATGTAGATTTTATAAAATAAGATTAAAAGCTGAAATGTTGTGTGTGTTTACAGGCGGAGTTGGAGATTCAGCTGGCTCTGGAGCGGGAGGAGCAGGCCCAGCGCACCACCATACTGGAGCAGGAGAGGAGAGACAGGGAGTTAGCCATGAGAATTGCTCAGAGTGAGGCGGAGCTCATCACTGAGGAGGGGCAGATGGACGCAGGCCTGCGCAGGTAGAGTACATGTAAATGTGATGCACACATTTAATATACACCGATCAGCCACAACATTAGAACCACTGACAATTAAAGTAAATAACATTGACCATCTCGCTATAGTGCAATATTCTGCTGGGAAACCCTGGATCCTGGCATTCATGTGGATGTCAATTGACACAAACCATCCGCCCAAACACCCTTGCAGATCAAACACACCCCGATGACATTGGTCCCCCAGCAGGACAATGGGTGCTGCCACACCACAAAAACTGCTCAGGAACAGCCAGAGGAACGTGACAAAGAGCTTAAAGTCTCGTCCTGGCCTCAAAAGATCCAAATCTGATTGAGCATCCATGGGACGTGCCGATCCATGGATGCCATCAGGGAGTGCTGTTGTCATTAGGGGGTTTACTTTGTTTGAAACAATGTTTGGGAGGGTTTTATTGGTCAAAGAACATCCACATGAATACCAGGATCCAGGGTTTTCCACTAGACCATTGTACTGTAGCCATGATCAGTGTCATTCACTTGATCTGTCAGTGGTTTTAATGTTGTGGCTGATAGGTGTATACTGCTGTGTGTAATAAATAAGCAGTGTGAACAATAACCTCCAGGTTAAACAAAATGTCATTTTCACCTCAGCATGCGTGTGTAACTGCATTTTTCCTTGTCGCTCTGTTTTCTCCCAGTGATGAGTCTTTTTCAGATCTTCCTATCTCTTCATCCTCAGCCAGAGCCATGTAAGATATCAGCACAGCACAGTTTCTATTAGTGCCGTGTCCAAGTGTACTTAACACCAACAATAACCACTCACCCACTTGCTGTCTGTCTGTCTGAATCTCTTGTCATAGTCCTAAATGCATCAGCTCCTTAAAATAGATGCAGGATTATACCAGCAATGCAAAGCCAATATAAAAATCCTTTGATTTATTGACCAATCAAATTTAGCTGTACCATGTGTTGTTTTATGTGTCATGAATCATAAGAAAAGTCATTTGGAGGATAATTATGAACGATCATTGGTTACTCAGAAATTATGGCACAACGAATCATAAATGAGAGGTGAATCAGAGGGTGGATAACGTGATCTTTTTTTGTTGTCTGTTTACTCTGCAGTGCTGGTGTACAGCACAGGCTCATCAGCTTGACTATCTGTGTGCTTCCTCTGACTCATATATTGAGTTTCTGTACATTTCTTATAGGTATTCATCTCCTCTGGATACATGTATAGTTTATAACTGCTTTATAACTGTCTGGTAATTATATAAGAAATGTTGTTAATGGTCTTAATATGCTCACTCTACTGGATATGTAGCCTAAATCTAATAATATCAACCAGATGTTTAGAGTCTTAGATATTAGTGAAGATAGCTGTTAGCAAATTAATTTTCTTACCGCTAACTTCTCAAACTCCTCCAGCCGCCCGGCACATTGACATAAATGAAGATGGACGACGCGTCTCCACTTCCTCCCATTGTACAAAAAATGAAGCCAAAATATTGAGACCGGGTAGCGGAGCCGCGGTCTTGAGTTCCCACCCATACACCCACCCGCCCAATCGAGAGCAGCGTTCAGCTGTCAATCATGACGTTTCACCCTGTTTTTATAGCATTAAATAACTAAGTAAAACCAAACTGATCAGAAAAATGAACACTTGGACATACATCAGCGTGATGAGAACTACCTTCAAACGACAGAAACCATCTTTGGGAAAAATTTATTTAAGGTGTGCTTTCAGTTTTTAGTTTGGCCCACGTCCTACTTGATATTATTGAGGGGGAGGAGTTTATGACCTATAACTGCAGCCCACCACCAGGGGGTGATCGAGATGATTTTGCTTCACTTTTGAGGAGTTCTCAAGTCATCCATCTTTATATACAGTCAATGGCCCGGCACACCTGAGCCTTATCATGTCTTTTAGGGAGTTACCAAACTGCCCCATGTGCATTTGAGACTTCAGAATATTACAGTGACATATCATTACGGCTTAACCACTGCGTCTCTCAATGAAAACCAGTCCAAATTATTCCGAAAAGGAAAGGGAAAGAAGAGAAATTATAGCCCCCCCAACCCCCATTACTTCTAACAGTTCCAAACCAAAGAGTGATTTTTCCTTCACAAATTGTTTTATTTAAAGGACTTTTAGAGGCCCGAAGAGGTGAAAGTAGTTTACAAGAACAAAGCAAACATTAGCAAACAGAAAAAAGGTACAATAATATTCCTATTTTATTAAAGCCTTTTAATCATCCGTTAACTACTCAGATATATTTTGGGACCCCATGTCGGTTTCTGTCAACAGGTTGCACACAGGAACACAAAGCATATTACGGTTCCCATATAGCTTAATGTACCCTGCACACTAGTGTTTGAAATCACTCTCTTTATTCAATCATTCACTATTCCTGATATAATAGACAATTTATAATTTACTTACAAATATGGGGCACTATGTAGTGAATATGGAGTGATTGGGGTGTTTAAACTGTTTCCTGACATTTCTCACCCAAACACAGTATATCACAGCTACCCTCAACATACTCCTAAACCATCGACCAAATTAATTCCCACTGTGAAAGTGGGACTGAATTTCCATAACCCCCACTCTGTTTTTAAAGCCAGGAGAAGTTCTCTCAAAGTCTGTGCCTGACCTGCAGATGCCTTATCTGTTATTATGTGAGCACAAAATTGCATTTGATCCAATGGCATATAATCTTGCCAGTGTTGGCGCGGACATACAGGGCCCACGTTGCATGTCTCCTGCCATCCCTGTGAGTCAGCTGACCCCTGGAAACCAAAAGCCAAGAGAGACACTCCATAGGCCACGTGTGTTACACAGAGATTAAGCACATGAAAGCATGCGTGCAGTAGGGGTATACACACTCGGTGGCATTGCCTCTTTCTACAACCATGCGTTTCCTGTTCACCTACTGCCAAAAGCAAAGTCCTGGCCTTCGCTTCACTTCCATTGCCCTGATTCATCACCATCACACACTGGCACGTGCCTCAGCCAGAATGACGATGATCCTGAATCAGTTTCATCTTTCCAGTCGGTATGAATTATAAATGGTAATTGTGATCTGGCTAATGATTCGTGGATCAGTAATCCTCTACTCGGAGACATTAGCAGCTATACCGACTGTAAATAGAGGAGTTAAATCCTTCGTATTATTGAATTAGCAGCCTCAGCTCAGCGGGGAATCTGGAGACACGGCTGACATGAGCTCAGACTTCCTGCAGCAGTCATTTAAGCAGCTGAAACGTGCTGCATCGTTTCACTTTTATTTTTCATTCATCTGGCATTGCTTTTAAAATGACCCTGGAAAAAAAACACTTCAAATGCCAGAAGATGTAAACTGGCATCTGGCAAGATTTACATTATTTTAAGTGGAGTTGAAACAGTAGGCTGCAAGGATGTGGACAAACTCTGCCCTTCAGCTCCCCTGCTGACTGGCCTCTAATGTGAATTTAATCGTCTGAGACAATGAGGGGGGCTTGAAAGAAGAGAAGCATCTGTTGTCATTTCTCACTGAGAGCGGTAAACGTAATAAATCCTGTTTTCCTTTTAAAATTCAAGCATTTTTGCCTGGCATTGAAATTCCTCTTCACAATACGCTTGAAAATTATCCGATCCAGTATAATTACACACCTATTTCTTTAATGTCAATTATTTTCTGAGTAAATTCGGGATTTTGTTTCAACTAAGTACGGCTCTTAGTATTGTATCTATGAGGAGCTGCTGCGCTTTAAGAAATTAACACCTCTCTGATTGTGAAACTTGGATCATCTTCAAAACAAGAAACCTCAAGCCCTTGATCTCACCCACGTCTATCTATGTTCCACACTACAGGGGTCCTCAGGTGCAGGCAACCAAAGCTGCTGCTGGTGTGAAAAAGTATGACCTCAGCAAGTGGAAGTACGCTGAGCTGCGAGATGTCATCAACACTTCCTGTGGTGAGAAATTCCAAACACGCCCAAGTTCAGCACGATGCCGCCCTAATCAAATTAACAGACTGCGTGTGTGTGCAGTGATCCAGCCTTTACGTACAGATTAAGGTGGTAGAGCTCTTCATGAAAGGCATGATACAGCTCTTTCCCCTCCTTCATTTTAAAATCTATTTACAGTTTTCAGCCCCCCACATGAAGTAATTCAGAAGCAGCAGCATGTGCACTCCGTGTCATTTCTCTCTCTATAATTTAAGCGACTGTTAAAAAGCGGAGACTGCAGCTGTACAGAGTGTGGACACAAGATGTCTTGCCTGAAAAGTCAAAAGACCAATCTTGATGTTCCAACAGCTGTTATGGCTCATCAGCATGCGCTTTAGTGGTGGAGAGAGGAAATTATCACCATTATGGAGGATGACAGAGTTCTGCCCTTCCTAGTCATTCCCAGCCAACCCTGTTCTCAGTCAGCACGAAAAGCCCATGCCGATCTGGTGCCTTTATAATTGCCACTGTGTACAATACTCTGATGAGTGTTCGGGATTCTGACATCCCCTGTGGGATTCCAAGGACATCTGGCTAATTTGTGGAACCCATTTGTTTTGGAGGTGCTGGGGGTGATACCAGAAATCTGGGAATGTTTTCTTTGTATTTCATCATGTAGAAGAAAACAGTGTGAGCCCCTAAACTCCTCATTATGCTGTGTTATGTTTTAAATAGAAGTACAAGTTCTTTCATATTAAACGTGTTGTGCAATGTGTCTCCAACATACTCAGCTTCATTTCCTCAATGTTTTCAACTGTTTTTGCCTTCATCAGGCTGGTAGGAAGAAAGCAAAGAAGCATATTTCTGGAAAATGTTGCCTCAACCCATTCATCGGCAAACACGTGATTCAGTACAAAACAGTACTGTGCTCTTCAGCCCAATTTTTCAAACACAGTATACTCAAATGTCAATTTGTTAACACTTTAGGATAACTTAAGCTCATTTCTATGTGCAATTGAATGAAATATATGACTGTTTTCTTTCTTTTTCAGGTTGGGATTGTAAGAATTAAACTGATGTTAGACATGTCTTCATATTCGTTAAAAGGGTAAAAAAAAGAAAAGAAAAAGGAAAGTAAATTAGAATCATTATATTAAAGGGGCAGTCCACCAATTTAAAATATGAAGAGGGAGCTTTCTAAATTCATTCATTAGGATGGGTATATAGGAGGGAGGATGAGTTTAATGAAAGATCCAGTCCAGCATTATTAGAAATGTAGGATCCAGGGTTTTTGAAGCGTGACCTATTGTATGTTAGAGACTAAAAGTTTTGATTTTTTTTGGCCTATGATGCTTCAATTTGGAACATTTTTTATCCGTCTCTTCACTTTTTTAAATAATACAATTTCTTTGGGTGTATATGGAATTGTTAGTTTCAAGCTCATAATATCACATTTTTACTCACTCATGTGTAAAAGAGAGCCCTTGGGATGGAAGTCATGCTTGGGTTGCCAACAGTCTTTGCTTGTGTCATTCATTTGAGTGCTCACTGGTGTCATGCTGTGTGGACAGACATTGAGCTGCTGGCGGCCTGCAGAGAGGAGTTCCACCGTCGTCTGAAGGTCTATCACGCATGGAAGTCCAAGAACAAGAAACGTAATGATGACGGAAGTGATCAGAGAGCTCCTAAATCTGTCACTGATTATGGTCAGTAGAGAGATGATTCATTGTTATCCCCACTTTCATTGAATGCTTCACCTGCACAGATCTTTATATTCACAAATGCAGCACATAAACATGTTGTACATTTTACGCATGCACACATCACCCCAGGCACATTAGACTGCAAGTGTTTAGTTTCTCCACTTTGGCCTCTTGCTGTCGTTGGCAGGAATGAATTACCTGCACACAAATAACCCGCCTGTGTTTCCAAACATTCAGGGCCAAAAAATGCAGGCACCCTCTGTCTGGCTCTGTCAGAAATATTTGTTCTAATTAGCAAATAACTGCCGGCCATGCCATGTCAGGTTGCGTAGCTGCTATGACAGCACGCTGCTTTGCTCAGTTCATTCTCAACTCAACCAAGCATGGTCAGTGCCACAAACACACACACACACACACACACACACACACACACACACACACACACACACACACACACACACACACAAACAC
>JBBPCS010004307.1:0-11448 GCA_037974645.1 Hollardia meadi
TGTGTGTGTGTGTGTGTGTGTGTGTGCGCGCGCGTGTGTGTGTGTGTGTGTGTGTGTACAACCCGTAAGGCTCCTTCTGGTCTGGCTGGTTGGGCGCAGAAGGAGAGGGGCTGTTTAGATTAATAGGCATCCTCTATGATTACTCGATGATGAGCCTGGGGGCTGTGTGTGTGTGTGTGTGTGTGTGTGTGTGTGTGGTACTCAAGTCTCTGTGATCACACTAATGACCCTATGAAAGTCTTCTTCAATCCTCTCAACCGTGGTTGTCTCATATTTTATCCTGAATTCAGCCTGCTTTTCATTAGGAAAACATCCATACAGTATGTCTCAGCTGTATGTCTCCTCTATTCAAACGGTCAATTCATTAACTAGAAACATTTCCTGAACGTGTTCTCGCGTGCATAGAGAATTGCAGTTGTAAACACAGTAAACGGGTCAAAATGTCTTAAAATGTTCATTCTTTGCTTGTGACAAACTATATGAGAGTTACAGCTGAAGATCTAGCATTGAAGTAGTTGGCGTGTCACTTGAACTACTGAAAGGGTTTGATGTATTATTTGAAGATTAAGTACAAAAAGGAGTAATCATGGAAATCAGACAAACTCTCAGTGAAAGAGTAACAGATGGAAATAGAGGAACTGACATTTAGAGTGCAGGGCTGGAATGTAACTAAGTACATTTACTTAAGTACTTACTTAAGTGAAAATCCAGGGTTCGTTACTTGAGTATTTCCATTTTTATGCAGCGTCTACTGTACTACATTTCAGGGGTAAATATTGTACTTTTTACTCCACTACATTTGTCTGCTGCTTTTGTTACCAGTTACTTTTAGAAATTACAATTACAAAGATGTGTTGATTTTGAATGTTTGTGATGAACTGAAGGAAAATGTGTTTCTTCAGGTGTTGAGAATCTTGTCCTCCTCCTTAAGCTAAATAAACTCTTAAAAAACCCTCTTGGGTGAGCTGGAAAATGCATCGTCACAAAGTTTGAAAAAACTTTTTCAGAGATATGTGGTTCTCACAGGACAGCCACGCTAACACAACTGATGATCTTATAGAATATGATGCGTTGCTGTGGATTTAACTAGTCAACAGTATATGAAGTAAAATGAGCTCAAACATCTACAGCACTAAAATTCAACATTAATGCAGCTGTAATTTACTTAAAATAAACATCAGATATCATAGGAAAACACTGACAGGGAACATTTTACTGCACAATGAATACTTGTACTTTTCACATTTTCACACATATAGCTAATAATACCTTTACATAAGTAGGGTTTTGAATGCAGGACTTCTACTTTTAGTGGAGTATTTTCGCAGCGCGGTATTAGTACTTTTGCTTAAGTTTTACTTTTACTCAAGGAACTTCTTGGTGTGTAAGTGTTGAAACTGAAGTGTAACCCCTTGATTCCATCGGGCACCTCTCTGTAATGTCGCGTGACCAACGCGGTTTTGTCCCGTCCTCCACACGGCTTCATACCCCACCTGGAGCGTTTCGGAAGTGGAACGTCGTGCCTGCCTGACTTTGGTGACTTGCTCAGATTGTCTTTATTTCCTCATTTGCCCTTGATATTGTGCTTCTAGCATGAGTGAGTAGGCTACGTAGTTAAATGCTTTCTTTTTGTCTGTTTTGCAAAGTGAAACTCAATCCGAAGTCTGCACAGGTTGTTGTATTTTGAAAATTGACCAGATTCTCTATGCTGTTCCTATGTCTGACTTCCTGTATGACTTCACTAATGCCTGGTGCACACTAGAGGATTTTCAAATCTTAAGTGATTATAAAAAAACAGGAGACCACAGACATAACGACAGATTTAACCGATTTTTAATCTTTCAATCGGAAGAACGCACACACCAGACGATTAGGTCAAGATGCAGGACCACACCCTTGGCGTTTATACTGAACGATTTCAGAGTGCCGATGCCAGGGACTTGGGATCTCACAGAAACTCGCGTGATCAAACGTGACAAACATGGAGGCGGACGGTTGTCGTCAGCTGGTTGCACTTATGTGTGCTACGTTTTCAGTTGATGTTATGTTGGAGTGGACACACAAAATGAACCACAACCACAAATCTTTGCATATTAAACTGTTAAAAATTGATAGTGTTTTTGAGAATCGATACAGTATCACAAAAAAATATCGTCATACTCAAGTTTATCGATATTTTCTTCCACCCCTGTTGAATTGTAAGAGATGAAAGCAGTCAGTGAGCTTTTTTTTTTTTTTTTTCCATCTATTGATCTTAGCAAGTAGAGTAAAACTTTGTTTTTTACTCTTGTCATATGAATGGATGGTGAGTGAGTCTGGAACATTGAGGTGGTTGTCCTCTGATTTTAAAAGAGAAACTCAACAGTGAACACAAATCCACTGCATTTCTCAATAAGCTAAATCCATTCCCGCTCCTGAGCCATGTCTAATCTAGTCAGTACACATTGCTCATTCATACAGACAAACTAAATGTAGCACAGTACCTTAATATATTATGGAATATGAAGTCACAGCTGAGCCCTCTCCTTTCTAAAAGAGAGTGAAATGTATCATCATGTGCGCAGTTCAATGGACGACAGCATCACCTTCCCAAAAATCAATGGCACTGAAGTATCTTGCGAGTCATCAGGTTTCTATCAATACTCCCATGATTCAGTGGGGTCTGTTCATCAACCCCATTCTGCTTTCTTACAATAGCAGAATCCAGTTCAGCCTGAGTGACGTGTTCACACTAACGCAGCTGCTGACAGTGAACAGGGAGAGCATTCACTCACTGGCACATATTCTATGTAAATGGCTGGCACAGTCAAACACTGATGCAACCCCCAAATGGGACCCACTGTATTAGATCTTGATTTGTCAAGTGTTTAATTTGATGGATTATTCCTGTCTGTTAATTGTATTCATAGACTGAAGATTGTACTGTAAGTGTAAGTGTACTTTCATATTAATATAATGTATATTGACTAATAGCCTGAGAAGTTAAAATTAAAATTAGTTAAAAGAAGTTAAAATTTTAGGGTCCAGAGTTTTTTGTATTTTGACCCATACTAGGGATGAAAAGTCAGGATATCTCAGCCTGCTCCAATTTTGACCCATCTAATTTGAAATTTTGTGTTTTTTTATTTTAAAAAGAAGTTGATAACCTGTAGTTCCTGCACACCTGAGGGTAAGAAAGGCTAAGATGTAGTGAGCAAAGATGGATGATTTAATATTCCATAGCTCGCTAATAATATTTGTTGTGGTAAAGAGACTTTTTCCCTCCTCTCTGAACACTTGTGGAACATTTATTGGAAATTGTGTTGTCTTCCTCTGAAACTGTGAAAAATGTCCACACTGGCGACGACATGTTTGACTCTACACTGTGTGGCTCTACACAGGTGCAACGGTTTGATGTTATGAGCGCTTGTTCTCCATCTTCTGTGTTTATTGGCGGATCACAAACCAACTTTAAAGGTGCATATCGCCACCTACTGCATTAAAGTGTGTAGCTGCTGTGCAAAGCATTTTGGCTTTGTATTATCAGCTCTATTTATCTATAGCTGTAATATCATTATCATCCAATAGCTGATAAAATAAATTCCCCATTATCAGGCGGATAAATTATTGACCCAATATATGTATCATGCATCTCTAGTCTTAACCAATAATCAATTATCAAAATAGTTGTGGATGTATTTTCTGTCAGTTGACGATTGATCGACTCATCATTTCAGTATCATTTGAAGCACTTTGACTTGCTCACTTCCCATCTGAAATACTGCTGCACTGTGCACCCTAGGGTGCTTCATGCGTGAGCGTTAGCACTTTAAGTTGAGACATCACTAGAATACAAAGTTTTAAGTGAGAGGATGCAAATGCGTGTATAGCCTAATGCGTGGCTTCAGAGTGTATGTTAATGGAAGTTTTAGTGTGCTTTAACAGTAATCCCTGAACTGATGGAAGATGCGCTTGGGGCTGTGGACCAGATTTGGGCATTAACATCCCTCCCAACACACATGCACGCACGCGCACACACACACACTCCTCCCTCTCCCCACCCCACAATGTTGTGTAACACACAAAGACTGTCTATAATTAGACTGCTCACATTTGGGATGATTATAAAAGATTGAGGCTGTTTCTGGCTGAAGAATCAGCTCTTCTTGTTCTGATGTAAATGTTTTAGACTTGTTGGTGTATACAGCAGGGAGTCCACAGGCCCTGATGTCTTATTATCTGAAGTCAAAGAGTTTGTAAAGCTCCTCAGTACATTGTCTATTTCATGTTTTAAAATAATACAATGAAATCAGCCCATTTTATATCTGTACAGCAGTTTCATTTCCATTTTAGTCTCTTTGTTTTAGCTAAAGAATGTTTTACATTTAATTTCATAAAAGATTCAATAAACACATTTCATGCCCTTATTCTTTTTATGTGTATAACTACAAAAACACAATATAACAATTTGAAAACTGCATCTACATAAACTGATTGACTCTAAAGAAGTTCTGCTCCGAAAATCGAAATGACGAGACAGTTTCTGTTGACAGTGTGGAGATAAAATTCTACAATTTGTGCTGTTGTAGGGATTCTGAGCTCCAGCTCCAGTTGCTCTCACTTTGGTTTTCCGTCACGTTTTTCTAGTGAAATCAGGACAATCAATGTCACAAGTGTGCACAGGAGAAATAATGGTGTGCAGTTAGGATCGGGCAATTTGTGGGCTGGTGAATGCTATTTTCTGAGTAAGTACATCCAGGTTTCATTGCAGAGCCGCGGATAAAGTTGCAGCGGTATACCCGTTTCACTGTATGCGGTATATGAAAATTGAGGGTCATCATAGCAAAGCATGTACTGATTTCCTTATTTATGATATAGAATTCTACCATATTAATGGTATTTAAAAATATTTCACGTTTATGCCAAGTTTCATGTCCGTCAGCGTTCAACCAAAAAAAAACAACCCTCTGAAACCGTGATAACCTTGAGACAGTTATTGTACCGTTAAGATCTCAAATTATACTCACCTGCCAATGTCAGTTTACATTTACAGTCCTTGTTGCCAATGTATCTTCATTTTACCCGAACTGGCTAACCTTTTTAGCCTTTTCTGCATGAAAAAAATAAAGAAAATGAGCAGTGCCAATTATTTATTAACAGATATCTGTTTTGGTACTATCATGTCAAAATGTTTCTCCTTACCTCCCTCTTGTGTGTTGATGAGAGCGAAGTCATAATTTTCAATGGAGAGACTGGATGCACTGTCCTGAGCAGCTGTGCGAGCTATAGGGGGCAAGCTAAATTGAATTTTTCACCTACATGACATGCATCCAATGGTATTCAGAAACCAGAGGTTGTGCTGCCATTTTCACTGCAGCGTTGGTGGAGAAGTTAATTCTGTGTCGCTGAATTCCTTGGAGTTATGAAACTCGACTCTCTGATCCTTCTTGCATTAAATTAAAAATTAGGGCTGCACCGAATAGTTTGAAGCTTGGTAGCTTCATTCATAAATTTGACATTCAAATTTTAAATCAATGTTCAATAGATATGATCATAAGATTATGTTGCTTTTTTATGCAACTTCAGTGTACAGCATTTTGATGTTTATTGCAACTTCAGCCATATCTCTTGCTTTACGCCTTGCTCAGTGGCTGTTCCTATTTTCCTGTCTGTGGCACATTAGCCTTCACTGTCGTTGACAGTTGTGGCTTGTAACCAGTCAGTGGTAGTGACTACAGACAGAGAGTTGGCTGTATCAGAACTCTTGTGTTGATGAATCTTACATGTTATATTCATTAAAGAAAGTTGATTCAGTAAAAGGGCGAACTCATTTAATCTGATGAATCACTTAGGGGGTTAGGGTTTTTATCATAAAGTATGATGACAGGCGTTCGAAGCTTCATTCAAAAACCTCAAGAGAAGCTTTGACAGTTAAAAAAATTACATTCGGTACAGCCCTAATAAAAAAAAATCTCAAATATGGCAGAAAGTTTGGAAAAACATGTTAGAAAATGATCATTGTGATTTTTTTCCCATTCTGATATAGTCTGCACTCTCCCAATTAGTTATTGTGTAGAATGGGTTATTTTTCATCCCTTCTTTCTACATTGCCAGCATGAGTTTGATGTGAAAGACCTCGCAAATCATTTAGTACCAACTCTTGGAAATTGTTGGAAGCATTTTTTGAATTATTCCAGCACTGTCCAGTCTGCCTCTGGCTTTATCCTCATGTTGTTTTGTATAACTTTTGTTGTCATGTTCAGTTTTCTTTGTCTTACAGGCTACCTAGGGTTACACCTTTAGTCAAGTGTCTGCTCCTTCCTTTTTATACATGTGACTTCATGTGGAAGCAGGAGGCTCAGCCCAGCCCTCTATCATGCATTCACCAACACAACTATACAACCAAGGCTCCCAGTGTGGCCTAGATGAGAACCCTTGTCACTTAAATGACCCTGTTGGCTTAATTTGCAAGAGAACTGATGGAGGAGTTTGCCTGTATGAATACACTCCTTAAAGTTGCAAGATATTCCAAATATACCCTGACCAATGGGAATCGTGTCACATGGGCTAAGACAGCTGCTGGGAGTGGCTGACTGATAAAATTCCTGCGTGTATATCTCCCTATCTGTATGTGTATGTGTTTAGTGTTTATTGGCACTGCCCTCTGGCTGGGGAATAGGCTCAGAGGCCAAGGGTGTGGTGCACTGCTGAAACACGAGCTAACATCAGGGAACACCACATTTGGTTCTGTGCTGATATCTGACTGGTCTGTGCATGTGTCCAGGACTTAAAACAGCATGCAAAGCCTGGTGTCATAAAACTGAGAAAATGAGCACATAGACAGTGTGCTCCTTGCACACACAAAGTCAGACAGGGACATAGAAAGGATTGAATGGAAACTGACAAGAAATCAAACAAAAAGTAAAGGTTAGTTCATTGAAACATTTTTTCCAATTTCTTTTCTTTTCTTTTTTTTCCTTTATTAATTGCGAGACAAAAGACAGAACATTGACAGGACAGCACAAACAAGACAAAACAGTAGATACAGGACAGGGCAAGTGACCATAAAGCAAGAGAGCAGAACGTAATTCGTTGTCTGGTGTTGCGTTTGTTTTGTGTGTGTGTGTGTGTGTGTGTGTGTGTCTCTAGAGCGGGCTGGCATGGCAGACACACTAGGTCACGCTAGTGTTTTGTTTGTTTGTTTGTTTTCTATTACTACCTTGAAAGATTGTTATTATGAATATCATTTCCATCCTGGTACCATGTTTCTTGTTGGTTTTTTGTTTTTCTTTATTGCGTTTTATGCTGGTCCCGCTTTGGGTCGCCCCCAGACCCTTGGAGGAGGGGGGTGGCCCATTTGGGTTTGATCCCTTCCTAAACCACCCCCAGACCCTGGGGAGGAGGCCTGTTTTTAAGGGAGTCAGCAGTCAAACTTTGTTGAATGGAGGAACACAATGACACGGCCCTGCCCCCCATGCCGCCCACTCCAGAGATATCAGTTGGGGCACCCCAGATCGGCCCATCCCAACCACCCGGGACAGGGCGGGAGCACCGCCCCCACCGCACCTATAGGGTGGTGAAGGAAGTAAAGAGAAATATGTGTATTTAAATTTAATAAATAAGAGAGAAAGAAAGAAAGAAGGAGAAAAAAAGTGCAAATAAGTAAAAGGAAGTACTCTTAGTACTTTTGAGGTGGTGATGGAAAGATATGTTTAAGTAACTAACTAATTAAAAAGAAAAAGAAAAGAAAACCCCACTGCACAGGATGGTGTGGTGCAGGAGGTGTTGATCGGAAGACACATAGAAAAATGTATGACGATTTACATAACTAAAACATTTTTTCAATTTCAATGGAGCTAGGCTAGCAGTTTCCCCCTGCTTCCAGTCTTTGTACTCGGCTAGGTTAAACACATCCTGGACTTATGTCTGAACTAGGGATCAACTGATGTAGCTGCTTCTCTCTGTCTGTAGTCACCACTCTGTGGTCTGTGAAAAGTAACTAAAGCTAGAGTATTTGCCTCAAAAATGTGGTGGAGTGGAAGTATAAAGTAGTAGAAGATGGAAATACTCAAGTAAAGACCAAGTACCTCAAATTTGTACAATACTTGAGTTGTATTTACAGTAGTTGCATTCATTCACTGGTTATTCTAAATTTTGACACTAAGATTTTTCACACCAAGACATTTTTGCTAAAATTGTATATCTAGGGCTGGACGATATGGTGAAAAATATGATCATATGAATTTTTTACATATTGATCGATATTTATCACGATATATAATTTGCTGCCAATTTATCCTGATAACGACTGAAGCCTGAAGAAACCAGAGGGTGTCATTAGTTTAACTTTAGAACATAGTTTGGTGTGGACGCTGGGATGGTACCTTTTCAGGGGATGGGAAAGGATTTGTTGCGTTTCCCATCTTGGTTGGCACCGACTGATGTCTTGTTCTACAGACCGTCTAAATATCCCAACCACTTCCATATAACTGAAATTGTGTTAACTTTTTCGTCAACAATTTCCTCATCTTTGGAGGATAGCGTCAGTTCACTTTCAGCACTTTATCATAACCATCTCCGTATGTTTGTGAAAAACAAACCAGGTGTAGATTAAGAGGGGCAGCAGGTTACTGCGGAGGCAGAGTGGCCGAAGACATCACATTTCTGAAAGTTTGTGTTCTGCTTGTTCTACAGCTGTTTGATACAAATTGATCACACGGTCTCCCTTTTGTTGCACTTATGGATAATGAACACTTTCATCCATGACTCCAGTAAAATATATTGCGCTCTGCTCTAAGCTGCTGTCCACTGAATCAGAGAGCAGAGGCAGAGAGGCAGCGCACTGACTGACTGACTGTTGTCACATTTATTTCATCTGTGTGATAAGGGTGTTAGATCTATCCATATTGAGGAAAAGTGTCCAAAGCTCATCATTGTTATCGATGTAAATTATTATCGAATTCCTTTCAAGATCGTTTTATTGTCCAGCCCTATGTATATCTGTTCCAAATATCGGTTATCGGTCGATCGATGAAACTTTAATCTGATTTGAGGTAAAATTGTGAACAGGCATATTTCCTTAAATCTTCCAACAAGGAATTGTTTACTTGCCTGACCTTCACCCCAACATGGACAGAAGATTAAAATTATTCTAGTCCTTGCGCCTGGTCACACCAGCATTTAAAAGTAAAAGTGCAGTATATTGTAGCAATGCTTGAATGTTGTTTTCAGATTATTTGAAACTTAGCCTTGATGTAGAGTTGACTTGATGAGCCGTTTTGGGACGGTGTTGGCATGCTTGTCCGCTGATGAGCCGGCAGTATCTCTGCCCACTGGGAGTGATACGCTTGTCTCATGCAACTGAATGACACCACTTAGCAAAGCCTATCTCTGCTATTTTGCTTACTGCCAGTCACGAATACTAACACACACACACACACACACTTTGAAGTGTTGACCCATTATCGCAGTGGATAACAAAAATGCTTCCTTTTGTTAGCATTCCAACCCCCACCCTCACCCACTCAGATCAGTTGACATACTTAAAATATCCTGTCTGAGGCAACTTATACTATGGATGACTGTGGTGCATGCTCCACTGCTCGAGTGCTCAAGATTCATTCAAGATTTAAGATTCAAAGCTTTACTGTATAATAATTCTTAGCTTGCTATGCTCCCTGATTCCACACATAGAGAAAATGGAAAGTAATACAGTGTTTCCCCTATTTGTACAGGCCTGGCAGGTCGCCAGGCCAACAGGAGCCCTGCCAGAACCATTTTTCTTTTAAACTGCCAAAAATAATGCCTAATATCCATCCATTCCTTTGTTTTAAAATTTTATTTTACAAGGTCCAGCACAATAACTTAATTCTCTCTCTTATTTCATGATGTTGCACTGTCGATGTCGATGTATTTCTTGTACCACTGTAATGTTGGTCATGCCTCATTTCGGTAATTACTTTGTTCTGAAAGAAGAGACTAAGAAGCGAAAGAAACGTTTTTTTGAGTTGGTGACAACTTGTTCCGTTACTGCAAGTGCAATAAAAGCTTCCCAACAAGAATAAATTATGAATGTAATCTGACTAAAGCCAAAGATGGACAGACATCGACATCTTTATGTCTAAATCAACTTGTCTGGTGGGGGTGGACACAGTTGACTGTTACCACTTTGAATGGGCATGGTCACCAGTGAGCTGTTAGAGTGACATTATTGAACACAGAGCAGAGCAGGGGAGTCATAGTAACAGCAGCAGTGATGTTAAATGTTCCTGCCTTTAGTTTAGTTTTTTAAGGCAGACTGTCTTTGTTTACCATCTACTTAGCTGCAGGCTAGATGTCACTGCAAGAGTGGGAACTTGACTTAGTGAAAGGCCTGTTTCATTCATTTCATTCCTGTTTCAATGATAAAAGTTACGTTTTGTAGTTTTTCAATAATGAAAAGAAAAGACAAGAATCTGTCAGTTTACTGCTATTTCTTTGGGGTAAAGGAACAATACATTTTTTTTCTTACCTGTAGTGCTATTTATCAATCTAGATTGTTTTGGTGAGAGTTATTCAGTTTTGGAGATATTGGCTTTAGAGGTATCTGCCTTTTCTCAAATATAATGGAACTAGATTGCACTTATCTTGTGGCGCTCAAAGCACCAATGAAATACATTTGTAAAACTTTCTTTCAGTATCACCATGCAGAAGGAAGCGTGCATCTACTCATGGATGAGAGGCTAGCAAACTAAGCTAGCTAATTTTACAGCTCAGCCGAGGAGAATAGGGCAATACGATACATATAATTATACCGGGATTACAATTCAATGGTTTTGGGCTTGGCACAGTTGGTTCACCTCTTTGGTCCAGACTGAAATTTCTCCACAACTGTTCGATTCATTTCCATTCATTTTGACATTCATGTTCCTCAGAGGATGAATCCTAATAATTATGATCTTCTCATGTTTCCTAAAATAGTCTCACCAGGTCAACATTTTTGGTTTTATTTGAAATGTGTTTGCAACAGTTTATATCCTGGAATTTACCCCCACTTCAGCTCAAAACTTTAATTTGGCCAATATTTTGGTTTATGGCCAAATACCTGCCTAGCATATATATATGTTAGCATTTTGAAATGATAAACATTATACCTAAACATCAGCAGGTTAGCATTGTCATTGTGAGCATGCTGATAATTTAACTCAAACCATGGGTGTGTACAGCCTCTAGTCTTGTGTATATATACCTTACATCTATAGTCTGTTCATAATGTTTGTGTCATTTATATTTATCTTTGTTAATTGAAGTCTTGAGAAGAGATCTGAGATAATGTTCTCTGGGGAGCCACTGGATTTTTAAATAGTATCATACAGTGGGTGTGATTTTGGACATTTGAATGTGGGCGATGTTGCATTTGCCTGTGTGTGTGTGTGTGTGTGTGTGTGTGTGTGTGTGTGTGTGTGTGTGTGTGTGTGTGTGTGTGTGTGT
>JBBPCS010004308.1:0-11447 GCA_037974645.1 Hollardia meadi
CCCCCCCCCCCCCCCCCCCCCCCCCCCCCCCCCCCCCCCCCCCCCCCCCCCCCCCCCCCCCCCCCCCCCCCACCAGAGACAACAGCTATTATAGCAACAGAGCAACCGCAGCTAATGTGTTGTTTTCTGCACTTTTTAACCTTTTCTACAAAGACGGAGGGATCGTCGTCTGATATAAAGTTCCAAGGCATTCTGTGGTTTAATAACTTTTTTTTTTTTTCATTTCCAGCACAAAGTCTCGGAAAAGCTGTTGTCCACCAGTGTTGTAGTCTTTCTATTTTTTTCTACACATGCCACTACTTTCGTAAAACGAAGGGATTTTAACAACCTCATTGCTCTACTGTCCACTGCATGGGAATTGAATGCATTGTGCTTTATCATTCAGAACGAAGCATCGCTGAAATGCTTTTGTCATAAACGTAATAGTTGAACATTTTTCTTCCTTGTATGCATCTACATATAGTACACTGTACATATATATATATATATATATATACAAATATAGTTACTCATTTTCTCATGAAGCATCAACATTTTTTTTTTTTTTTACATTTTTGTGAATTATTGTGAGACTGAAGTGACAATTTATGCACTGGAAACTGGAATAATTTCACACAATATGCTTGAGCTTTCACGGGTTTTTTATTTGATAAGGGATGTAATGTCTCAGTAACAATAAAAAAAACTATTGACATTTTGGTTTTATTGCTTTTGTCCCCCCCCCCCCATCTGTATTTGATTAAACCAGGCAGGTGATGACAAGCGTCCTTGTCTCTGCAGCGTTTTTCCCACCAAGAAATCTGATAACATTTTCAATTAATTTGCTGTGGATTTCTGATATTGAACCCGCATGTGACGTGACCGTCGCCACACCACCGCTGGGGGATTTCACAAACCTCCTGACGCAGAGACAATATTGCCATGTGCCTGTTCCACCTCACTTAAGCGGATTTCTTTTAAAGGAACAGCTTTTCTGTTTGGAAGTGCAACAATAACGCAACACAGCCTTGATGAAGCCCAGTTGATCATTACATGACACAAAACTCAAACGTTATCGAAGGACCCGACGTTAATTATTTTCTCCTACGAAGGCCCGTCTTTAAGATACATGAACCCAAATGTGATATCAAAATAAGAATGGAGAAAAGAGCTCTTGGCAGCTGAATGACTGGCATAATTTTGCATACTAAGGAACTCGGTGAACTATTGTTCACCTTCCATTATTTTGTTATTGCAGAACTGTATCTATTTTAGTTGTGTGAGTGTGTAGGAGTGTAGTTAAGGTTTAAATTATGTCTAGGTCCCCATTTGCAGCACCTAAAGATAGAACAACAAAGCACTCTGCCATGCTATAAGGGGAATCCTTTGGCTCGTCAGCAAGTGACTGTGCTTAGCATGAGTGTGTTTATATATACACCCCACGCATGGGTGTTCATGTGTTTGTTTCGTAGGCTGTTTTCCTCTCGCCGGGTCACTTCCTTTAATCCACAATGCCTCCAGATTCGCCCCATCACAGAATCGTCTGCAAACTGTGGAGCTCCGTAATCGGGTGAGGGCCACTGATGTGTCCCTGGGCTTTCTCCACTCAAACTGAATCACACAGGCGGGCACACACAGACAACGGGGCTGCACGCCATGGCTTTTGGAAGGTCACTCTAAGAATAGCTTTCAATGCATAAAAAAAAAGACCAGATCCAATGGAGAGCGCACACACTGAAATGTGCATGCAAGCAAATGGACACAGGAACATGCATTAATTCATGGGCACGGGTGCAGACCAAAGCGCTCGAATACTGTCAAACACACACAGATATGTACCGCTGGCTGATGCATGTGGCGTACCTTTATGCTCAGCTAAAAGCACAGCGAATTCACCATCTCGTGTCCCTACTGAAACCATCCCACGATTCATGGGAAAGTAGTTGCAAAATAAGACAGACAGCAAGTGGTATCAACTCTTTATGCTTGAAAGGAAATGCATTTTGCCCATCAAGCAATGTTTATTTAAGCTCATTTATTCCACTAATCTGCTGGAAAGATGGTAAAGCTGCAGAGAGACCCAGTATCTTATAGTTAATGTAAATGCACCGCACTGGCTACATTACTGAGCGGCTTTAGACAAGTAGACTAATCACCAATTAAATGATAAAACAAATCACTCATTCATCTTGGTGCTCCCCTCAGTATACATCTTCTTATACCTCATCTCTATCAAACACATGCATCTATAATGCAAGCACGCAACTGGATGTTGCAGGATGGAAACTTGAGACAGTGCATATAATGAAGTTTCTATATTACTTGCCAAGTCAAACTTAATTTAAGATATTTTTCATTGTCAAGGACAGAGTCACAGCCAGAGAAGCTAACCCATTTATCATTTCTTGATTGAAACTTACAATAATCCAATGGGACTACAAGTTTATATAATGCTACTTATATTGCTAGTTTATCGAGCTCCCAAAATATAGCCTCAGACCTAACACACACCCAGGAGACCACCGGTCATTTCCGAAACCTAACCACGTGATTTTTGTGCCTAAACTTAAGCAAAGTAACATTACCTTGTGCGTCAGCTACAGACGCTAAAGGAGAGACTCAGCACGTCAGCCACGGATGCCAAAGGGCCCTTAGAGCGCCAGGGAAGGCTTAGTGCCTCGGCCGGCGATGCCAAAGGGTACCTTGAGTGTCTGGATGAGACGCAGAGGGCGCTTGACAAAATGTCAGTATGTGACGAGCTGGGATGAGAATGGATAAACTGGTGCCATGAATCCTGTTTTGTTTTTTTATTCCCTCTACCTTTCTCTATCATTTTGTCTACTCTTCCTTCCCCCCCTGCTCTTTCCTTCTTTGCTCTCTGTACCTGTCTGCCCTATGATGTTAATTTTGAGGTGAACGTAACAGCAATGTTAACTATTTACCTTGGGCCTTGGCTGTCCTACATTTAAATTCTCCGTATCACTGATAGCTTCTTTCTAGTCTGTCCACTGGTGTCCTTTTCAAGCGTCCTTGTTTGTCATAAGCAGCAGTGGTTTTTATTTTTATTTTTTTCCAGATGCCTCACATTGTGTGTGCGCATGCAAATGTCTGTCTGTGTAAATGCAGGTATGGGCTTCCAGGCGGTACAGGCGGCCCTGATGTGAAGTGACATGTTAACAGACCAACCCTTTGGACACAGACTGAGGGAGGGAAGATAAACAAATAAAAACAGACATACCCTTTCTAAAAAGCTACAACACAACTGCATCATAGCAGCAGATGGCATGTCGCCCCGCCCCCCTATCTCCGGTTAATTACTATAATATCACTGAACTGTTCTTTAGTCATGCATCCCTTTTTAATCTTAAAATGAGATACTCAGAGAATATTAGCAGAGAATCATTAATGCTGTGACAAGTTGAGCCTGGGAGAGGTAGGCTTGTCTCATAGAATAAGAGGCAATGTCTTCCTCTGACTATTTGCTACAGTTATCATTGTCTGGGTCAGGCCAGTTCACCTGCCTGCCTGTCTGCTTAGCTTACCATTATACGTCCCTCTATTGCCTTACCTGACCCATTTCAGCTGAGCAACTGATGTGAATGCACTATAGTTTTTGAACTATAGAACGGTTTGTGTTTTAAAGAATAACTAATATGTAATGTGTGGGTAAAAACACAGAACCCTTCAGGAATTCAGTGTCTTGGTTCAACGTTGTGTGGTAAACACAAGCAGACGCTGAAATGAGAGTCCAGGGTCATTTGGTTTGAAGGGACAGCTTCCCTATTAGTCGTCTTATTAGTCTACAGGCCGCTGCTACCAACACTCCTTCAGTCGAGATAAGAAAACACAGCGGTCAACACAGCAACAACAAGGAAAATTTATATTGTTTGTGCTTCTTCTTAAAAAAACAAACAAACAAACTAATAATTGTACTATATGTGTGGCACCTTTCATGCAAATATACAGCCATAACAGCATAACATAATAAAAATGAGGAAAATACGAGCTGTCATCACACTAGATATGATAAATTATAACAATGAATGAAATACTTTGGAACAATTTACCATTCATTTCATATTGACTATTTGGATCTGAATATCATCGGATAAAATAATGAATTTTTTTTAATTGAATTTACTGCAGACAAATGCAATACTGTCAGTAAGCATTGAGTTTGAAAGTATAATAGCAAAATAGCTAAATTCTAGTGTAAAAAAACCCCCCTGGATTTTAATCTCACTGATCCTCTAAATCACTAATGCAACTGTTTATTATTAAAATGTTTGCCTACATGCACAAACAGAGCTGCTGACAATACAGAAGATTATACATACAGCATGAGGAATGTTTCTACATTTCCAGCACACCTTTCAGGAGGACTATCCGCCGCATGGCGAGTGCTCGAGATGACTGGGTAATTATAAAGCCCTAACTGACTGCTTTTCGAGACAGATGTTGTGCTCATAAATCTTGAAGCAGGTCAGATACCCAAACTGACTGCAAAATGAGACAAGAGGTCTCTCAGCCACAGTCAAGGTTCTCTGCTCTGACAAGAGAGCAGATGGTTGTTTGTGGAAATAACAAACCTGATCAGAGAGAGAGAGAGCGAGCGAGTCGGAGGACGCTGAAAACTCTCCACTACAACTCTCCTCCTACACAGATTGCCTTTTTCATGTTGTCACAAAAATGTTTTGATTAAAACAGAAAGGAGTTTTGTTTTTTTCTTTTCTTTTTTCTTTCTCTAATCAACCTGGACCAAAGCAGTTCGTGCATTTGGTCTTGCGAAGACACGTGTACTGCACAGGCCAAAACACTCTCTGCCTCCCTGTATGTGTATGGGTGTGCGAACGACCGGGAGAATTCACTTACTCCCATGGATACAGAATGTCGTGTACAAATACATACAAGGGTCTTTTCTGATGATGCTGATAGCCACTGAAAAGCGGGCAAAAAATCTGATCCTCTGTATCTAATGTGATTAGAAATTACAGTATATTACAGAAGCCAACACTTGTTCGTTTTTTTAAATGTATGTAACTTCATCAAAACTGCACTGTGATCAAAGATTTCTAAAAATGTGTTTTATGTAAAAGCGGATGATTCATGGTGTTTGTCACCATTATAGAGAACTGGGTTACCTAACAGGGATGGCAGTTATTACACACTCAGTAAACACTCCAAACACAGCTCACAACTTAATTGTTCATCATAGGAAAGCATTGTTCTTTAGTTGCACCGTTACCAGCTGGCAGTGTGTCCACATTTTACAACATTCAGGCAGTCAAACTTCAACTGCACCACCATGAAACAATATGTGCTTCTCACAATACACTAAATGGCTAGATATACAGAGCTGCAAATGATAGCAAGAATAATGACCCTGCTGCCACACATCTGATGCAATGACTTTACTTTCTGTAGCCTTCCAGCCCACCAGCGTATTCTAAACAGATTAGTACAGGAGTACAGCCAAAAAGCATCCATTCCCACCAGATCAATAGGGACATAACATATAGCCTAGGATGAACTGCAAAGGGAATTGAGTTGACGCAACAAAGAGAAGAGATTTCCGCCTTTATGTTGGTGTAAAGGAAACATGACAGGGGATCTCTTACTTATACAGACCCTTATTTTACATTTCCAGTTGGTTCCTCTACAATACAGCTAATCTAATCAGAATATAAACTGTCTTTTGGGCAGTGTTAATCTCTGCGGCAGGCTTTCATTCACATGTGTAAAGAATACAAACACTTCCTTGCAGAACATTATATACAATATACTGTAGGGGTGCATATCTTTGGGCATCTCACGATTCAATTCCGATTCTTGGGGGGTCCGATTCGATTTTAAAACGATTCAAAATAGATTTTCGTTTCAACGGATTGCTCGAACAGATTCTTGATTGAATGAAAAAGGTGGCACTATTTTCAGTCTCTTGCTCCAACATGCCAAACCATTCACCTTAGTCCACTGAAATCAGTGGTGGAAAGTAATTCAGCTTATTTACTGAAGGACTTAAGTACAATTTTGAGGTAAAATTTCCATTTTCTGCTACTTTATACTTCTACCCCTCTACAATTTTGAGGTAAACATTGTACTTTTTAATTCACCACATCTATTTGCATATTTAGTTTAATAATTAAAAGTATATTCACCAAATAAATGATGATGTAATATTTCAGATTCAAATAATTCTCTATTGATCCCACAAGGGAAATTCACAGGCTAGCCAGCGGATAAAGTACACCACCTTTACCACCTTCAACATTTCAACCCCTAATAGATTAAATATCGACATCTCATCAATATAAACGTGAACGAGCACGATCATTATGCACGTAAACACAGTTTTGGCCCTTTTCTGAAACACAGCTCAGAGAAAGCAGCTGTGCAGTGTCCTGCATAATTCTGAAATGGAATCCAGCCGGCACATCATAAAAGTACTTTATGGATGATGCACAATTTCCATCTCTGTGTTATTTAATAGGCACAGCATTCTTTAAATTCATCCACCCTTGTCCATGAAGGACGGTTCACTCAGGAATAATAGCAGTAAAATATGTTGAAAAAATGTTGGTATAAAAGTAAAAGTTTTGCTGGCAAACAACAATTCTATTTTTCCAAATAGCGGCATTTAAAATGCATTATAACATTTATAACTAATTCTAATTGTACATTACATTATATTGTATTGGACGCCGTCTTGGAACACTGCGATCCAGTTCTTGCAGTGCATCCTTAGCCCCTCCAAATGTACCATCTCACTTTGTAAAATGTTTTTTTTTTTTAATGAACACCTGTCTGCCCACCCCACGGGGGAAGTGATATGAATATACAGGAGATACAGTAAGTAACCCTTACTGGATATGGTGGGAACTAGAGGAATGCATTGGTTTAAAGACACCAAATCAATTGGAGGAGGATGAAAGGCAATTTTGAGAGAGTCAGAGAGGAACATTTTCTCATTGGCAATCATGGTTCAGCCTGATAATAATAACAATAATGCCTCTCATATTTTCATATATGAAACTCCACCATATCATCACACTAGGTTGATGCTGCCTTCGCGCTCCTGCCTCCATCAGATTAATTGTATCATGCCCAACATAAATGTTGTGTCATGCAGCACCGATGGAATCGCTCTTCCTTTGAAGCCCCCTTGTGTTTGAGAAGTCAATCCTGACACACACATGACTGTCCAGCGACACAGGCAGGATGTCAATGGCAAAGAATTCAGTCAGCTTTAACTGAATGAGACATAAGAAGCTTGTGATCAAAAGGAATAGATTTTTTTTCTTACCTGAGACAGTCCTGACAATCTCAGATGTGTTCCTCAGGCCCACAAAGGAGAACTGGTAGAGCCTCCAGGAGCGAATGTCCCCGACCTCAACTGAGCTCCTTTTCCACTTGTACACAATCTCCTCCCTGGGGTAGCCATCTGAACAGGAAAGAACAAAGTCAAATGGAGCTTAGTTCAAAAAAGGAAAGGGCAGAAAAGGAGCTTGGTGCAAAAATAACTCAATATTTTTCAAAGATAAACATTCATCCCTTTCAGGAAATGTCTTAAGACTTGACTTCCTCGATAAGCTCTCTGTTATATGGACCAATATGTTAGAACAAAGTTCAGTATGAAACAAAATCATAGAGCACAGTTTCGTTTTATTTGAGAGTAATCCATACTCGCTCAGTCATTTAGCTTGCAAATAAGCTCTTTTATGAAACAACTATTATATAACAGACTCCTGCACAACATGTTGACAAGATATCCAGTGAGGAGAAGCACTGAGCTGACTTTAAGGCAAACATTACAAGATTAATCCACGGCTGGCTATGAGTTGGTTTGCAGTAATTTTATTACATCAAGCGGATGTTCTCCGCTTGTCAAAATCACATCAACAACCTCATTTGTGTGATACTGATTCACTTAAGATGACCAGATGCAATTTCATAATCAAATCAGACTTGTTGGTATGGAGTTTTTGTGTGGAATCCAAATTCGGCATCAGGTTGCCCTTCTTTTAAAACGAAGAGCGAGTGTGGAACTGCACTCCCTTTCTTGTGACGGGATGTGTTCAGGTGTCAAAGTCTGAACGCAATGAGCACTAGATTTTCCATTGGATTTCAATCTAGTGCCGTCTTCAGTCTGGTGATGAGCTGTGTGCAGTCGATGAGGAAGCGGGTTGAATAATGCACATAAAGCTTCCTCGGCGCAAAACTTCAAATGGCTTTATGACTAAAGTGCTCTCAGACATTCAGTTATGCTGGACCTCAGAGGCACAGGGGATGGGAGGATCTGCCTGTTTGCCACATTATAGCCAGCCAGACAGGCAGTCTGCTCCTTTTTCTGGCAATGCATCCCAGACAAATGATTGATTCAGTATCCTTTTGGGAAGACAGAACAACAATGCTCCTGTAGGCTCAATGGCATGGAATAAGTTTGGAACGGGTTTGTGTTGATGTTTTAAAATATTAAACAGAATACGCAAGTTTGAGCAAACCGGAACAATGCGCTGCCTCGTTCTCCACCTCAGTACAATGTGATCTGCTCCTGTCTGATCACAGTCAAAACCACCGCAAAGGAAGTTGCACTGAAGAATCTACAAGGCTCTGTTGCTCTGCGGCACGTGTTGAGAAAATATGCCGCGTGATCAACTGCTGCACACACTGCTCCGCCTGCTGCCTCTGAGATTGAGCTCATGTACTGTACATCAAGCGATTTTCAAAGTTCTCAAAACATCCACGGCTTTCATCAAATTTAAATGAACACTTCTGTTCCATTTTTAGGCATGATACCCCCCCCTGGTTTCTCTTTCTTGTTGTTCTAGAGCTATTTAGAAAGCATTCTCTCTAGAGAATATCCCATGGTGCACCTCTCTGTAGATCCATAGTGGCCTCGTTAGCATAACTTACCCCCCCATTCGCTCCTTACATAGGGGGACTGACTCATTTGGTCTCATGTCACTTGAAATGCCTTTTAGAACTGTATTGACAAAGTGTAAGAAAATCAATCCGTGCTTTGCCTCTGGCTTAGTTGGCAATGGAACATCTATTATTAAATCCCTTTACTGAAATAGCAGTTCATACTGTGAATGAATGAATGAATGAATGAATGAATGGATGGTTAAAAAATGTTTTGGTCACATCCCTCATACTGTAAAAAGATAAATATATATTGTTATATCTATTACAGAGCAGGGCTTAAAGGCTGAGATAGCATTTGTGCTCGGCAATAGCGCAATACATTCTGTAAATAATGTACATGCATGCATACTTTCATATGTGCATTAATCTCTTCAACCTAAATACACATACAGTATGACTCATCTCTCAACTCTTTGATTGGGCCTGTTGCATAACTGTTCCTTTACTGCCTTTGTTCATGGCCACAGTGTGTGTGTGTGTGAGATGAAACACAAGAAGAGAGGGAGGGGTAAGACAGCGGGGTATAAGCATATGGCCAACTTACAGCTTGAAAACTCCAGGGGACATGAGTGCTCATCCATTGGGAAGTTGTTCAGTTTAAGCTGGCACTCGGCATCAATGGTCAACCTGCAGAGACACAATATTTGGATCCACAGACAAAAAAAAAAAAAAAGTATATATACATATATACATTTAAAATGTACGCGTAAATTAAGGCTGCTCCCTAATAGCTGACTAAGCTGCAGCTAACCAGGAGTCTTGGTGTTTACATCTCCAGCATGGTAGCTTTGAACCGCGGGCAGGAGGACGTTTTGAGGAGTGGGCAACAGGATCGGGCTCAGCAGCTTCCAACTGCTGGACAGGAGCCGAATACCAATGAGATCGATGGAGGCCACTTCGACAATAGGGAACACAGTAACTTTGGTGATTTGCAGCAGCCCTGACCAGCACTTAGACTCAAAGAACGACAAAGACAAGTTCATGTTGGGGCCAGGAGAGAAGTTATTTAGTCTTCTTGCCGGTTGTTCTAACACATTCCGAATAATTAATGTTACCACTTTTTCCGTTAGTATTGCCGCTAACAGGCGGAGCTTCATGCAATGAAGTAATATCATAAACATGCCACGACTAGTTGATAAATGGCTTGAGCTAACGACTACTAGTTAAAATTCTTTAGTCAAGGGCAGCCTTTGTGTAAATATATATTTTAGATGACAGAGCAGTCTATCACCATAGTTTACATTAGGAGTGTATTGTCAAAGTCAGACGTAAACCCCTAACCTTCTTCATTAACGCAAGCAATTATTAATTAAAATTTCGCCAAAGTAAATTAATGTTTTTCACAGCCACACATCTGTCTCTCCTTTTCACACTTGAGGGAGTTTGGAGGCAAACTCATTAAACTTCCCCTTAATGAGAGAGTGACCTTAAATGACTTTACCCATCCATGCACTTGCTATTGTCATGTATCATTGTCCTCCCAATCACAGTGGTCATCCTAATTAACCACTGGTTAAATTCTGAGTTCGTTAACAAATTAATGAAGTGGAGGGGTAGTGTTCTGCATAGCAGAACATCCATCACGGCTTGATTGAGTCCAGAAGAGTCCACTTCCTCTCTTATTATCACTGATGATATATTGTGGTGTCAGTATAAATGTCCGCTTTATTTACGCTGGCGCGCAAAACATGATAATAAGCACAGTTAATATTTCTCGACAATTAATCCTCCTGTTTTGCACATTTCACTTGTTTTTGTTAGATCATGAGGTTTTCACTCACAAACAGTATGCAGCCATGTTGTTGTTGAGCCACAAATTGGGGAGGGGGGCTAAAAGGGCAAGCATAAGATGCTGCTTGCCTTTTAGCCCATCAGAGGAATAACTTCCTGGCTATAATATTTGTCCAGCCCAAGCTCTTCAGGCAAGAATGGGCCATTAGATTATATAGCAATATTCCTAATTAGTATTGAATTGATATAAGTTACAAACTCAAACTGTAGGGGAATTAAGAATGTTCCCTTTTAAGCCCCAATGCAAGAGTGCCTAAAAGCAGGAGTTTAGAGCCATGTAGTTCTAGTGTTCCTCCGTCACTAACGCCTAATTCAGTAGGGCAGAGCTCCTGCACGCCAATTAATGTCAAATTGAAAGTATTGAAATTTAAAATTGACCAGGGCCAATTCAGAATAATCAGTGCCATGAGTTAGAGAGGCCGTAAATTGTATGGTAGCCTACTTGTACGCGCATTGCTTGTTGCTCGTGGTGGATTCCTGGAGGAGCAGGAAGCACCTTCGCAGCAACAAATCGAGAATATTGAACATACAAAATGAAACGCTTGCACGTACGTTATTAGTTCTAAGTCCACCTTTAATGCTGAAATTGCTGTGATGAGACTAGTTACTATGTTATTTGACTGCTCTATCTGTTGATTTCTGTTTTATTCAGCTGGGAGTGTTAGAATTAATTGTTTATGTCATTGAATGGGGGGGGGGGGGGGGGGGGGGGGGGGGGGGGGGGGGGGGCGGGGGGGGGGGGGGGGGGGGGG
>JBBPCS010004309.1:0-11445 GCA_037974645.1 Hollardia meadi
TGTAAGTACATTAGCTTCAAATAAGCCAAACTACAAAGTGCTACATATAAGTGCAGGATGTAAGTGCAAAAAAAAATAAATTATATATTATATTATATTATTATATATATATGATTAATTATTATAATATTCATGCCATCCCCATGCATAATTCCATCTTTATGGTCAGAGACACAACTCTAAATAAATGCTTATGCAAACTAATAACTAATAACTCAATAAATGAGCTGAACATTTTGTTGTTGTATCCAGCTGGTGTGCAACACCTGAGTTAGCATTGCCTCAAGGCTCAACATCCTTGCTCTCTACACAACAGCACACCACCATCGTGTGTCTAGGGTTTAATGCTCCCTGTCGGATGGTGGCAAACATCTAAATATTTCTTTTAAAATCTATGTTACTGCAGCTCTGTAGAAATTGTTGTTCTCATTCATGAATGCTGCCAAAAACTGTCAACTGTGTAAATGAAACTTTAATTCTAAAATCTTTTGAAAAACCCAGAAATAAAAACAACAATGGCTCTTTTTTTGGATTGAAGCTTTCTTAAGATGATTCTCTACTGTCATTTTCCTGTGTTCTCCTAGAGGACTGTGTTCTCCTAGAGTGGATTTTTTTTTTCTATGACATACAGTTCAGTTATGAAACGGTACACTTTGAGCTGCTCCCGGTGAAGAGGATTTGACTGTAAAGATCCTAAATGTGAGTAAATGTATTGTAGTAGTTTGTTTAATTCAGGAGCAAATCCAACATGTTTGAGAAATGTCTTTTAAAGTACCCTTTGTAGAAAGCACCGCAAAATAACTTTTTCTGTATATAAAGGCACATTTCTGATCCAAGAGAAATATAATCTTGATTGTGATAAGATTGAAAAGCATGAGTCATATTTTTACCTGCTGTAGAAAGGCAACAAATTTGCACATGAAGTTGCCAAAGATCCATTCTGGGAGGGGATAGAGGGTGGCAGTGAAGGGGACACAGCATACCAAGAAGATGATGTCAGTGGCGGCCAGGTTTGCTGCAAAGAGAGAAAACAGCATACAAGAATTGTGGTCTACAGTGCTTTACAGTATATGTAAGGCTGTGTCAGAAAAATTATTCAATGATTTTAAGAGAAATGTCTAACTACCATTCCACCATCCTCAGCAATAATCAACCTAATAGTAGATATACTTTTAATTATCTGACAATGGGTAAATGAATGGGTATGCTGTAATATTGCACTACATGTACAGGCTTAACAACACCAGATTAGAGCTAAAGCAATTTATTGATCAAACAATAGATCAGCAAAAAATCAATTAGATTAATCGATGAATCGTTTAAGTGATTTTTCAAGCAAATGGGCCAAAAATTCTCTGCTTCCCGCTTAAATACTTGCTGGTTTTCAATGCAACAAGTCCTCCAAATTAAAGAACAAAAAACATTGTTCAGGCCCACGAGAAGCATTTTATGATCGAATGCCCGACAACATTTACTGTTACAAACCACTGTTTGTATATAAAGTTTGTGTTATGATGCAAGAACGCTATGTTTTACTGTTTGGTTAGGTTTAGGCACAGAAAAGACTTGGTTAAGTTTATGGAAACATCAGGATTTGGGTCAAAATGACTACTTTGGATTTAACTTTTTACCAAACTAAATCATAAATGTTGTTTATTTGTCTGCACCCTATATGCCACAAATGGGCACATAACATTCCTGACATTTCAATGACTTCTGATGTTGATGTGTTATGGAAACCAGAACAAGCCAAGAACAACTCTTTATTTAAATCCACATTGCCCACCTGATACCTTCAGATAAAATCATTGTTTAGACAGCACAGCTGGAACAATAACCTTGGCAGTCTGATCTTGTGTTCCTGTCTTCCTGCTTCATCAATCATCAATACGTCGCACCCAGTTTCCTGTTTGTTTTACTGGTTAATCTAATTACATTATAGTAGCTGCACCATTATGTCGAAAGGGTGAGCAGATGGTTCGGGCGGTAATGTAATGTTGCTGAATGTTAAACAGTTTCAATGCGGTTGCCTTGGGACATTATTCCTCCAACCAGATCAAATTCTTGTCACATGCACAGTGCAATATGGAAAAACAGGCACAACGTTGCACATCAAGAGGCAAGTGCCTTTACATACATTTATCGATGTGACATAGATTTTTTTATTTATTATTTTAATTATCTTCTGTGGACTTAACTTGAGTCCATAAATAACAGTGACAGGTGACATCACAGCTCTATCAGACGTGGTGTACTTGACTTCAACAACAAAAATCCATCACCCAGGCTTCAGGTCAATGTGCATGATTGATTATTTTGTGCTGCTGTCTCTTTTGGCCAGGACTCCCTTGAAAAAGAGATTCTTAATTTCAAAGGGACCTGTCCTAGTCCCAAATAAATGTTTACCAAATGCACCCCTTTGATTTTTCTTGTTTTGATGCACATGAGGTTAATAATCCCCCAGACAACATCTATAAGTGCGTTTCCATACAACTGTTTTTAATGTGCATTTTTTAATTTACACATCAGCTTCCTAGCCCTACTGCCACCATGACCGGATGGATGGATGGATGGATGGATGGATGGATGGATGGATGGATGGATGGATGGATGGATGGATGGATGGATGGATGGATCTATGGATGGATGCAACAATTGCATTGGAAACGTAAGGAAGAAGAAAAGAAGTCAACATTTCACAAAAAGGTGTAAACACGTTTAGGTGGAAAAATTGGTTGATACAAATGTATAAAAATCCTCTTCCTCTTCTGCAATCGTTTAATGGCACCTGACTGAAGAATTAGTGCCACCACCTGTTTATCTCAATGCATTCAATTGTTAACAATTGTATAATAGCAGTGGATGGAAACGCATGAATTTGCATTTGATTTAGCATATTTTCTGGAAATTAGTTAAATTTTAGGTTACATTTAGATGGAAATTCTTTTCATGCTGAATATTTTTGTTATATGAGATAATGGCAACTGTTTTAGTATTAATGATGTACTTTATTTAGATTTTCAACATTTTTTTTATTGTTTATTATCCTATAAGCACTATCTGCAGAGTAGCGACACCTTTTAAGCCCTGAGCTCTTGAGCTACAACAAATTAGTTATTCCAAACAGCTCCAGCAGATAATTATTTCACCTGTTTAGAATTTCTCCTAACGTATCCAGTCTTTGAACATTTTCTCAATTCAGCACACATCTGAATACCTGTCAGTAACATGGTTAGTCTCACGCATAGCGTGTGCTAATTAGGCAAGTGGACAGTGAGTGGAATTACACTGAGCTTCCTTTTTAACCCCTGAAGGTCCTCTGAAGCCAGTGTTGGCATGCAAGGAAGCGTTACTGGACAGATTAAAGAGAAAGAAACATGCATCAAATATGTATGAGTACATTTGAAGTTGAGGCACTGGGAGTTCATGCTAACATATCCTAGCCCATTGATCTCCAGGATGTCCTGTGTTTGAATCTGTTTGTTTTTCACAAACTGGCAGAACTCAGACACACACACAAAAACGTACCTATGTAGAAGTTGGTTGCCGTCCTCATCTGCCTGTGTTTGGAAATGACATAAATAACCAGAGAATTTCCCACCAGTCCGACCAGCATGATGAGGGCGAAGAAGAGGGGGACCAGCCAGGCATCTGTGAGGAAGGGGTGTTGATCTCCTTCGTCCTCATCATCATCCCCACGTCTACCCAGGGAGAAGTTTGCCTCGGAGCCATTGATCCAGAGCTGCTCAGTGGAGTTCCAGGGCTCCTCAGAGGAGTACATTGTGACAGAACGAGAAGTATAATTGTGAGGGAGGTGAGAGAAAAAGTGCTGAGGAAGGAGGGTGGGTTGTGAGAGGTATAGAGGAATGGATGACAATGAGGAGAGAGAACGTGCAGTATGTGTTTCTGTGAGACATTCAGCCACTGAGTCCTGTGTGCACTCTGGTTAAAGGAAGAAAAGGAAGATATGGGCAAAAAGGAAAAAATCAGGAATGGGATATGTATGAGGGAAAGGTAGAGGAAAGTGCAATGGTCAGTGGTGAACAGAGATGCAAGTTAGGAAGAACTGAAAATGGATAAAAGGTTAGCGTGTCTGGGCAAAACTGGATTGAGAAGGGAAAGAAATGGTGAATGTGAGCTGCGAAAAGTTTGCAAGGTGAATGAAAAGGTGGAGTGATGGAGAAGACGGTGAAAAGGGGGACAGACACGATGGGATGAAGAGGTGATCATTTAATTGCAGCCCAAAGCAGGAACATAAAAGAGAAATGAGATCAGTTCATGTGAAGACGACACAGGAGAATAGAAGGCAAATGCAGGAGGACAAAGTTCTTCCCTTCTTTGGAGGAAAACTGCATCGAAATCATCATGTCAGAGCTTTAAAGCTTGCTGTGTGTCTGCCTTGCAAGACAAGCAAGCCTCCACGCACAGAGGCACACAAACATCTTCTATGAGCTCGGTCATCAAATACCCAAAGGTAAACAATCCATCATACTCGCAGCTTCCTTTTCTTTTTCACCTCTCTTTGATCCACAGTTGTCTATCTCCGTAGTGAGGTTGAAGCATTTTTTCACTCCGTATCTTAACCTTCCATTCAGGGTTTTTGCACTGGAGGACAGGGGAGTTGATGTTTGCTCTACAGCCTTGCCAATAGTAGAGGAATTGCTTTGTATTAGCAAAAAGAAAAACCTCAAGCATCATCCATTGTTAACTCTCCGCTGAATTAACTGTGGATTATGTTTCACCAAAGCAGCCTTGACTTTACTCGAGCAGAGAGCAGAGAGCGAACGAGATGCTGACAGCTTTATAGTATCAGAAAGAGCAAGGACACACAGACGCAGTGAGGAGGGGGGAGGCACGCACACACAGACGCACACACAACGAGTCTGAATGCACGTGCGCTACAGCATGATTCTGGGTCTCCTAGCAACATTATCCCTCAATCCATCTTTTTGCCCAAAAAGTCTCTTTTTTTCTCTCTCTTCTTATTGTGTTGCACAGGGAATTACAATAACATAACTTGCAACTTATATGGATAACATGCCTCTACACAGAAAGCGTTTAGAAAGGAAATAGCAAATGTATAATTGTAAGGTTACATCTCAGGTTAAAGATTCCAGATACATTTAGTGAAATAAAAGTTAATATCCAAAACTACATGAAGCCATTAAAACCAGTGTATAAAATCCTGCAAAGGTCATTGTTTTAATATGTACATTTTGGACCACCCGAAGACAAAAAAAAAAGCCAATCATGGATGGATACAATAAAATGAATTGGAAACAAAACAAACAAAAAAGCAGTGTGCAGGTATTTAGATATGTGCTGTTTGATTTCCAGCAACTGCAAAGAATGTAAGGATGTGACTCTTGCTTAATCTTATGTTGGTAAACCAATTAGCTGCAGTTTACACTTGGGGATTTTCACTGGGGATTTTAAAGAAAATATTTTATACTTTATATTTGATACTATTTTATAAGCAGTCAAGTAGACCTATATAAAAACTGTTTTGAAAAAAATGTTCTATTATATGTTATATGATAAACTTAACTGCAAGCAGTACAGTGGCAACCAGTGATAACTTCTTCCAAACCAACAACAATTATATTACTAATGAATTCAGAGAAAACACCAATTTGCATGCCAGCTGGGCTGCTGTGCAATCCAAATGAACTAGTTTGTATGTACATTATGCACACACTATTCGGCCAGCATGTACTGACTGATGCAAGTACCGCTGCCTCAAGCCAAGGCAACAAATGCGTTAAGCTCACTGACTCGCAGGATTCTAAAACATAACTAGAGGGAAGTTGAGTAAGTCATGCCAGCCCACCAGATGCAAAGCAGTACAGGGAAAAGTAGGCGTCATCTCATATCTGGGCCGACTGATGTCCACCCACTGTATTAATAATGCACCTTCAGGCAGGAACCTGCACAAGGACAAAGGACAAAGACAGTTTCTATTCTCTCAGGCTCTTTTATGAGCCAGCATCAACAGTCAAGTTAATTTTATTTATCTTGCAAAATATATTTAGATATTTTCATATTGTAATAATTCTATGATATATGATGTACATAACAAATCACAACAGAGTTATCCCAAGACACTTCTCATATAGGTCTGGACCACTGACATACTCCACTTCCTCCCACTGTACAAAAAATGAAGCAAATTATCCCGGATACGAGTGCTGCCATCTTGCGTTTGTGACATCAATTGGAGCCAGAGTCTGCACAGTAGTGATCGGGTGGTGAAGTGAGTTCCAACCAACAAACCAACCTACTCAGTTGCAAGCAGGACTTAACTGTCAATCATGACTTTTCACCCCCTTTTAATAGCATCAAATAACAAATTCAACCAAACTTATCAGAAAATTGAACACTTGATCTTATCAATGTGATGATAAATGCCTAAAATGACAGAAACCACCTTTCGAAAAAATTATTTGATGTATACTTTGAGTTTTCAGTTTAGCCCATGTCCCATCTTCTAACATGGAGGGGGAGGAGTTTATGACCTATACTGCAGCCAGCCCCCAGGGGGCAATCAAGATGTTTTGGCTTCACTTTTGGTGAGCTGTCATGTCGTCCAGCTTTATATACAGTCAATAGTCAAGAACATACTCTTGACCCAACAATCCTGCATGAGCTATTCCTTGGAGACAATAATGAATAAAGACAATCAAAAGCTGCCTTTTAACCAGCAGAAACCTCAGACCAGACCCAGGCAGAAACGGATAACAGAAAATTGTAGGTCATCCAGGTTTTTATGTCCTTATGACATGCCTGTAGTTTAGTTTTACCTCAAGGAAGCACTGTATAAAGTGAATAGTATTGGTCCAAGTACAAAAGCTTGGGGAATTCCATGACTTTGGCGTGTATGACGAATTCATCATTAACTGATGAGATCGGCTGTTCTCGCAGTGCAGAGGGCATTTCTATATGCTTTCACAGTGTTTGATTTGTGAATTTGAAGGTTATTCCATGGGCCTAATCTCTTTTGCTTTATAGTCATTTTTAGAGGGGCAATAGAGTTGGGCAGCACCACCGTTACATACATGCACATAACGCGCCAGAGGGGGCACCAAAACAGTCTAATGATAATCTTTAATCATAATGTTAATGATGAATGAAGATATTAAAGTGAAGCGCAATTAAAATGGGCCACATTTGAACATTATAGGAATCAGGCAATACGTAATAAACATAATTGCCCAAAATAATAAAATTAATTACAGTGCCCCTCCCCACGGCGAGGTCCCCGTGGATTGCACTTGCCATAAAGTCTAACGGGTTATTTGAGGCTGCCACGATATTTTGGACATGGCCCCAAAAAGGCAGCAGGAGTCAGGGGCAGCAAAGAGAAAAAAGAAGATACTGCAGAATGACACTCGTACGTCGCTTGCTATATGTTTAAAAATGTTAATTTGCATAAAAGATGCCGACTGTGCATGCTGTGCAACTGTCACCACAGACAACTCGCCTAGAGATGCTCACATTTCTTCATGTAACCAACTTCAAGAGCTCTATCCAAATCTCTGGATTGCTCTACGTATCGCATTAAGTCTCCCAGTTAACAGTTGGCTCTGCCAAGCGAAGTTTTTCAAAACTTGAGCTGATTAAACATGGAGATGTATACTGTATATGGACCTGGTAAGCTGCAAATGAATTCTTGGGATCAATAAACTTGTGTGAATCAAATTCCTGCCATTTGAAAGCACCTCTCTGCATAGCTCAATGTGCCTTTAGTGTCTATAGGTCGTGAGTGCAAGAGCCGGGAGATGCAGAAAGAAAATTAGGTGTTGTGCAGTGTGCATTAGACTTGACTACATGACTTCAGGGTGTAGTGATTATCTTGGTCCACACAGTGCTGCTGATGGATCCTGCTGTATTTCTTGTCATATATTGTTCTCCTCTGTCACACAATGCCAGTGATTAATGATAAACAGTTGTTGAAAAGAACACAAAACACCTACCTGAGCTCCACTTGACCTGTGATTGTCTGGTCTCATTATCCCTCCAGTAGATAACTGCCACTTTAACACATTTGCTTTTGTTTTTCTGTCAAAACAGGCTGTTTGAATAAAGTTCTCTGTTTTGAGTGATGCAAATGGAAATTATACTGTAGCTGCTCTGCAGTTGACCGGGCATTTTGAGGAGGAAGATATTTTCTAGCATTTCCTCTTGATTAAGTGCAAGAATGTAGCTATAAATCATGCATGAATTGTATTCAATTAAACTAAAACTCCAATCATTTTACAATTAGACACCACTTGTATTATAAGTTGGCGTACTGATAAGTTTTAATCAAATCTTGATGGCTCAAAGTTATAAATTGCTAACATGTCTGATTGCAGAGTGAGCAGTTGATGTGCTTTCGGTGTTGTTCTTTCAGTGTCTTACAAAACTGTGTAGAAGAGCCATGTTGTCGAAGGTTTGATGTGAAAACAATGGAGAAATACACACAACAGAAAATTTGTGATTGCCTCAGACTGTATGGTAAATAAATAAAGATTATAAAATTCTTTACAGTATGTATCCATTTATTTGGAACTTCCACACATACAAACAGAACAAAACTTAATTAACAAGCAGTTAAATGAGTTGTAAGTTGTCATCTTCAACTAAACCTCTAATATTTTCTCTATTTCTTTTAGGATTCATATCCAGAATTGCTGCCACATAGGACAAAAAACAATAAGTCAGGCATTATAAAAACCATCAATTGATTTTAAAAAAAGTGTTTGTTTTTTTGTGAGGTTTGTTGTTCATTGTCTTGTCTCAATTGTGGGTCTTGTATCACCTTGTTATTGTTCACTGAAAATTAAAAAATATTGAAAAGAGTAAAAAGTGTGAGCAGACTCGAGAGAAAGAGACATAGAGTATGTTGGTGTTATGGGTGCAATTAGGTGTAAGATATGGCCATAATTATAGTTTAAAACATTATCAACAGAATGTGAAGAAACAGCAGTGCTGACATTATGTCAAAGACATCTATGTATTGTATTGCAGAGATTTCTATTAGAGTTAGCATACTAAATGCCCGTCCCAGCCAATCCTGTCTAATACCACTTTGTACCTCTAGAGGCGATAGTCTGGTCCCTGTAGTTTCAGCAGGGAGATGCATACAAGTGGCGAGTTTGCTTGGTTTCACAAGCTCTCTCAGCCTTCAGTCTAATAAGTAAACAACACAAACTCACAAAATGTCAAAGAAGGAAATATTCTTTATTCCTATTCCTATTTTTCTTATTAAACAGAACAACCGGAAACCTTCTGAATTCAATTTTTTTTTCAAATTCTTTTTACTAATTGCATCTTTAAAGTTTGTTGTCTGTCATAGTGTGAAACGTTCTGAATTGTCGTTAAAAGCTGATAGATATAAGTTATCCAGGCCATTTAAATTAATACAAACAACATGAATATAGTTTAGTGTGATGTCATTATATAGATGGCCTTCTCTCAGCACCCCCAACTCTGACTGACTTCCGTCGTCCCTGTCACACAAACCAATCACCAACAT
The DNA here is from genome assembly GCA_037974645.1 of Hollardia meadi. Classification (NCBI taxonomy): domain Eukaryota; kingdom Metazoa; phylum Chordata; class Actinopteri; order Tetraodontiformes; family Triacanthodidae; genus Hollardia; species Hollardia meadi. Next base: position 9,518 of record JBBPCS010004309.1, read on the forward strand.
TTCTGACTTCTAGAAAGGACGTTTACATGTTACTTTTTGAACAATTGACGTGCTACGTTTGTACTGCACCAAGGTTGTACATAGGTTGTTGAGGTGGATGGTAGGCATATATGGAGTCCTATGATACCAGAGTCTAGGGTTTGCAGAAAATGTAATTTGGTTGGCATATACATACATAACATGTATAAACATAACTTCCAGGTGGATTTGGGCACAATGCATTACCTCTTTAAACTCCTGATGGTCAGTGAAGTCAGAATCAGACATAGTGTATTGATCTGTGTTTTTCCGTGGAGGCTCTGAGCTCAGCAGTGGGGCACCTAAGACAGTATTTGGCATGCTGAGGACTGAGGACCTGAACTTTAGGATCCATCGAAAAATGGAGAAGGAATGAGTAAACAAAGACAGGGGTGGGGGGCGGGTGGGGGGGGGGGGGGAATGGGACGGAAACAGAATAAAAGAGTAGAGAGAGGGTAGGAAGACAGACGAGAGGAGGAAAGTGGCTGACACCTGTGTGGGCTGTTACAGAGGTGGTGATTGGTTTGTGAGCAGAGAAACACCAGCAGCCTACAGATAAATGTACGAGTGCAGAATAAACAGCTTGAGCTGGATTGACATCTAAAGCACATTGTGTGCAAGACCGTACAAGGTGTAAATCTGGATTTTCACCACTCATCTTTTTCATGGGCTTTTTACTCGCATGTGGACACAGTATAATGCCTCAGAAAGCATTTGTATTTTGTTTTTAGCTGACCTGGGTTGTTGTGCCCTCATTCAGAATCTCTGTCCGTCAGAGTGAAGGTAAACATAAATCTAATTAACCAAATCTAACTACTATTGATGGGGCTTGTTTAAAGTTTCATATTTCTCATCATATTAATCTTGTCATATTATTAAATTAAAATAGTTTGGTAATAGTAGATTAGCATCTACAGCACCAAACAGCAGACAGACAAAGTTAGCGACTAGCTGGTAAGCATGATGAAGGTGCCGGTGGAGACCAAAACAGAACTAAAATAATATATTTTTTAATTTTTTAGTGGCCTTAATGAGGTGGCCAGAAGCGTGACTACAAATGAATAATATCGATCTTGTGAGTCAACATTCTGTCAATTCAAACTCATCAATAACGGCAGCTATGATGCTCTACTTACCTCTTCACAATTAACTTAGCAATAATAAATATGCAACGTACTGTTAGACTTTCAAAATAAAGCTTGCTGACAAACATTTCACGGATTATGACATATTATGACTTTTGAACTGTTATTATTGTTGTGAAACGGTTGCAGTTTGGTTAGGTTTACAGGCACAAAACTACCTAGATGCTAGAGCATCATATTCAGAAGCATAGGGCCACGGACCAGCCTGACATATTTGACGTGTTAGGAGTGAGAATGATCTGGATCTGCAATTATTGTGTTTTCGCCATAAAACTTAATATGTCGATGTTTTGTTTACAGCTTCTTCTGCTGCCCCCAAGTGGCCAAAAAATAAATAAATTCTTTAAAACTGAGGATGAAACAGAGAATCAAAACAACAATCAAACAACAGGTGCACAGTCACAGTTTGTTTTATATATTTTACATCATTGAGCAAACCCAGCTCAAAAAACTAAACTATTCACATTAAGTTATTTCTCATAACCACAATGACATGAATTACATATTTATCAAGACGACTATGGAAGTTTGTGGATTAAGAGAAGGGGGGAAATTGTTCTTGGTGACCAGCCAAGAGAGGTGCAGTTGTATTTGGTCTCATGGTAAATAAATATTAACAGTCTATAGAGCTAATGATTAGTTGAATAGTATATTAATCAGGTGTTTTTTCTTAACTAATTGATTCATTGTTTGGTTTATTTACCATGAGAAAATTGTTTTTTAGAGCCCAAGGCAACGTCTCCAAATGCCTTGGGGGGGGGGGGG
>JBBPCS010004310.1:0-11444 GCA_037974645.1 Hollardia meadi
TGTGTGTGTGTGTGTGTGTGTGTGTGTGTGTGTGTGTGTGTGTGTGTGTGTGTGTGTCTGTGTGTGTGTCTATGTGTGTGTGTTTTCCATTGAAAAAACACACAGTGGTAAGTCAACTTTCTTGGTGTCCATGGCAACTGTAAAAGACAGAAAGCACTCTTCACCCATTTGTTCTCTTCAACTCTCCTTTTGTCCGCCACTCTCCTCCACATCATCCATTATAGCGCCTGCATTTTTTTCTACTCTACCCGCTCCCCATTATTTATTTTTATAATCATTTACCTCCTCCTTCTTTTATTGTAAACTAATTCCCATTTTCTACCATAACTCTCTCTCTCTCTGTCTGTCTCTCTCTCTCTCTCTCTATGTATGTATCTATACTTAATTATCTCATTGTATTTTTCGGTTTAGAGGCTGGTAGCCCAACAGATCGACAAGATTAAGGCAGTGATAAAAGGCCAATATCAAGGGCACAGGCGCTATTGAAACTGCAAAGACTGCTTTTCCTTAAGTTCTTTTTTAGCTAATTGTGGACAGCACTTGTCTTTGCTCTGGTAAAGTGAGATAAGGGTGATGGTTTAAATAAGGTAAAGGAAAATCGAGAAGTTCCTTTCAGAATTTCCATTACAGACAAAATAATTAATTTACAGTGCACACATAATTCAAAAAGTTAATTAAATCAACTGTCCAACCTGTGAATCAGTTAATCAATCAATTTCTCCAATCCTGATGGAAGCGGAGTGGATGAACAGCACTTTCTTGGAATAAGTAGTTGCAAGTGTTAAGCCATCATTAAGTAGTCAACATCTGCCAAACATGCAGACAATAGTGATGGTATACCTGAGTTTCAGAAGGATAAGAGAAATAGACATCACATTATTGTTATTCTGAAAAACCATGACATGTCATGATATGATTACATCACCAAGAGATCCTGTGTATAGAGAGAAAAAGAAGGGCCCAACTACTGAACCTTTTGGGACAGCAGTGTGTGAGGAAACACTGGTGTCTCCATTACTTCTCATGAAAAAACTGATTATGGTTTGAAACCATTGTCATGCCCTTTATTGCTAGCACAAATATGAAAATCTGATTGTTCAGTATGCCAAAGCCAGCAATAAAATCAGTCAGTATCAGGACTTAAAATGAGCCAGCTGTTATAGCAGGGTGAAGTTCCTCTGTGACTTGTTTTTGTGCACGTGCTGTTTCTGACCATGATTGATTGATTGAAGGTTGTGTTTGGAGCTTCAAGAATCAAGTGTGTACACATGCATAAGACAGAGCATGCAGTTTGTTACATAATATCACCCACAATTCTAATTTATATTGTTGGGATGAAGACATTCCGTATTGAGACTTTTTTTTTTTATGGATTTGTATTTCATTCCATGTTTTTTTGTGATCATATATGAGAGTTTCTGCCTCTGGCTTTACAATGCTGAACTCAAGGTTTTGGTGGGTTGGTGGCAATCATCTTCTGAATGCATTTCACACTAATCAAATTTTTGATCATACAAAGTCAAACACCTTCTAAATGTGGAGAACACTGGATAAGAATAGTAAAAGGCATAGATTGAGGGTTTTTTTCTAAAACTCTATAAGTGCGTACATAATAAGAATGGAAATCACTGCTTTGACAAATGGATCCATCAGCCACGGACAGGAGAACAGCATATATGTGACTAGATGACTGTTGGAGAGGTTCATTACTTATTTTCCACAAAATCATACATCTGCTGCCCAAGCCTCTCAGCATTCTCTGAATCAAAAAAAGTGTGGTTCATAGAGGAGCAGAGCGGAGAGGAGGAGGGTGAGATGGAATTCTTTCTCATCTCAATTGCTCTTTTTCTGCCTCTATTTTTCTCTATGGTTAAAAGAGAGGCCTTGAGGGCTTGAGCAACGGGTCTCATAAGACAAAAGGCACAAAGGCAAAACCAATTCAAGATATTTTGGTATGCGTCTGTGAGAGACAGCATGTGTGAAAGAGAGTGAGAGAGATCACGCTGTTTATATGAAGACCAGAATAATGTAGGGTGGTAGTGTGTTGGGGGAGGGGATAAGAAGGAAGAACTGTAAGTAAGAGAAAAAAAATACACGCAGGCAACACACAAAGGCACATTCACCATAAAGCCAACAGAGGTTTCTCAGAGTGGGATTTGTGTGCCATACATTTATCATCCATGGATGACAGCACCACTCTGAGAACCTGAAATTTTGATACACCACAGATAAACATATTTTGGATATTTTTACAGTTTACAAGTTTGACAGAAACCAATAAATGACAAAACTCATGTAGACAAATACAGAAATCAACAAAATATATTTACTTGTTCATGATGTTGAAATGGTCATGCCAGTTAATTTAAGAATAAGAAATGAAGTGGTGAGGTGAGTAGTACGTTTTTTGTTTTTTTTTAGCGTATCCCACAGTGTTTCATGTGTGCTGATAAGCCACTGGGTTCAGGACAGTCATGCCTCCGCTGTGGCAGCACCGACTGCCCATTTGCCGCTGTCCTTGACGCAACAGAAAGCTATTGTGGTGCAGCGCAAGCCATTGGAAATCATGGGTTTCTGAGCACATCGCCATGACATGACCCCAGTTTAATTCGATCAGAAGCCATCTAGCTGCTCAGTTATTTTGTACGTATAGTATATATCTGAGGCAGACTGACAAAGGAGTTTGCTCACCTTTCAGAATAAAGAATAGAATGGAATAGAATAAAGTCAAGAAATGGATTTGTGAGACAAGACAGATAACATTCAACAGCACTTAACTCATCTATTATCTGTATCAGACAAACATGGCTCAGTTAAATCAGCAGAAAGGTATTACAAAGACAACATGCAATCACACAAGCCGGTAAGATGCAAGGTAATTATATTGGCTAAAACAATAAGGCAGCTCAGATGATGTGGCAAGTCCATCTGGAAAAGATATCTAAGCTACATGTAACATAATGAGCCAGTGAGGGACAGCTGTACAGGAAGGTAGCAGGTCACAAGGGTAATCAGTTGATGTGAAGCAGGTGTGCAGGAAACTCACCAAAGGGGCCTAATGTGGAGGTGAGGTACAGTGGTGTTGACAAAAACAGCACAACACAGACGTAAGCAGGTGTCATCAAGACAGTTTGAACTGGACAGTTATGATAAAACTTGACTTGTTCTCATAGTATGATTAAAGTTTTTCCCATCTTGTTGCTGCTTTTTCATGCAGTTCAGACAACTTGTTCTGCAAAAGCTATAAGATGGAACTGCTAAAACACTAGGTTGACCACCTTGGACATGGAGAACGAACCAATGAACCGGAAAGCCAAACCCCTTGCACTCTACACTCTAAGAAATAATATAGTGGATCAACTTAAAAAATAAAGGTAACAATTTGCATGGATCTTTTAAAGTAATTTCAACTCAGCCATTATTGAGTAAATGCCACAAGACTTTTATAGTTAGACAAACTCCATTAGCTTAGGACAACCAACATGATTTCTTTTGTCCTCTACAAGCTTGATTAAGTTGAACCAACTTAATTTTAATTGATGTCAAATTACTTATTCAAGTTATTCTAACTCATTTATTTTACTTTCCTTCTACTCAGAAATGTCCATGCAAATTGTTACCTCAATTTCTTTGAGTGTTAGTGCCTTATTTCTCTTCAGTCAGTTTTATGATGAACGTTTATTATAAAACCAGTGCCAACTGTGCAAATGTTCTTTTTATAAGCTTGAACAATTAATATGCCATCATGGCTACATGCACTCTCCCTGAGGAATATACAAACTTCTTTGTTTGTGTTTGTAAACACCAAATACTTCAAAAAAGAACATGGAAAATTCAGTAATATTGATCAACATCTTAGGAGGGAGCCGGCATCCGACATTGATCTCTCATCCTCTTACAGCTTGTGCTCTGAGGGAAAAGTTGACGGGCCCCACTCCAGAGCTGGCTGCAGTGTCGGATGAGAGGGGGGTTGATAGCCAATGGCAAACTGTAAAAGCAAGGGACCAGAGGGAGAGCAAAGTAAGATGTTTGCTCCAGGAGGCAGGGTTCTGGGCCACCAGATAACACAATCCATTCTCCTGCTCCTGGTTTAGCTGGAAAACAGACTGAGAGAATGCCTTCCAAAACAGGACGCAAGCTCAAGCAAATTATTCGGAAAATATGGTACAACATAACCTCTGTCGTTTGTTTGACAGAGGGAAGCTTGGGCAGAGGAATAAAGTGGACCATCTTAGAAAATCTGCCCTCCACCATGAGGATGGTAGTGTTACCTTCAGAGGGAGGCAGCCCTGTGACAAAGTCAAAGAAGATATCTGACCAGGGTCTACTGGTCACAGGCAGAGGGTGAAGGAGGCTCGGAGGAGAACGATGGGAAACCTTATTGCCTGCACACACTGTACAGGCAGCAACATACTCTCCCGCCTCCTTTTCCATGGACAGCCTCCAGAAGCATTGTTTGATGACAAAGATTGTCCCTCCGTATGCTAGGGCAGGAAATGCACAAGGTGTATACCGGGTGGATGACCTGGGAGCGAAGAGACACAAGGACAAATAGTTGGTTAGGGGGGCACCCAACCGGGGCCTGGAGATAAGCATTTACCTCCAGAACTCTCCTTTCCACAACCCAGGTAACCGCACAGGATGAAGGGAGGATATAGGAAAGATTCTTAGTGGTAGAGTCATGGTCAGGCAGGCAGGAAAGGGAAAAGGAAAGGGCCCACCTGGCTTGTCTGGCGTTGAGACATTTGGCAGTCCTGGTGTACTCCAGGTTTTTTCGATCCGTCCACACCAGGAACAGGTGCTGGGCCCACTCCAGCCAGTGCCGCCACTCCTCAAGGGGCACCTTAACCCCCTAGCAACTCCCAGTTCCGCACATCATAATTTCGCTCAACTGAGCTGAGCTTCTGGGAAAGGAAGGCACAGTGATGGAGTTTATCGTCCTCTAGAAAGCGTTAAGACGGGACGGCCCAAATGCGAATGTCTGAGCCATCCACCTCTACCACAGCTGCAGGTGAGGGTCCAGGGTACCTGGGGGAGCCACTGAAATTTGACATGGGGGGAGGTTAGAGCATGCAGAGGAGCGGCCACAGAACTGTAATTTCTATGGAAATTCTGTCCACAGAACTCAGCACCTACCACACCACTGAATCATTTCCCACACTTTTGACAGCACAGTGCCATTATGTATACAACAATCACCTGCATATTCCCAAGTGTGCAACACATTGCCCATGAAAAATAAAAAAAAGAATCTGATGTGAAGATACACATCTACTAATTAAAAATAGCCAATTAATTTCAGCCTTGAAAGCATAAACTTCAAAAGGTTCAGTGTTAACTGAATGGATGTGTGGCCTCAAATCTCTCTGCATGCCTGAATGGAAAATCATGTGTGAATGATGCTAAAAATAGCCACTGAGGCTCAGTCTCTGTAAACTGAGACAATTGGATTAGATAGAATTAGATATTACTTTCTCTCCATTTTGCTTTTTGAATTCCATGATCTGCAAGTGATGCACAAAATCCATGTACTCCTCATTTTTATCATGTATGTATGCATACATCACTATGTATGTAGTATGTTGTATTTTATGTACTTAATGTAGCATCAGGTCTGCTATGTGGGTGTTTCTTCTGCATGCACATGAAGACTAAAGTTCTAATATGACAGAGGACATAAAATAGGCAAGCAAATTACAAACTTTATCCCAGGGATAGTGTGACTTTGTGGCTCTTGTCTGAACGTTTTAAAAGTAAACTAAAATGTTCTAACATATTTCACATCTAATATAAATACAGACTTTATCAATCAGCAGAATTGTCATTCTTTTTGATTGCGTTTACAACAGGTTACATGGCAGATGCATGAGACATGTATTTGGAATGAGACATGCTTTGGGGCTCCATCTCGTGCTCTCAAGCTCCCAAAGCAAATATCATGCTACTGTTTATGAATACTGTTTTCCGAACATGTCAGACAATAGATTTCCCAGTATGATGACATGAGATAAGCTCATAATCTATGAGGAAATATATGGGGTTTGTCACCCACAGCACTGATTTGTCTTACTTTCTGTGCAGCAGGTATTTCTAAAACATCAGCGCAAGAACATGGCTAGAGGTGAGGACCGCCTCCCACAATTATTGACCATCATTACTGCAGTGGTCATGCAATAACAAGACAGAGAGCTGACACACAATGTTAAGGCCAAAACACACTTTTGTGCAGGTAGCAAAAAATGACCTCAGAGCACTGAAGGCCAAAACAACCATAAATAAAAATAGTTTTTTCCCACAGGCCATCTCCCTGATGAACAGTTCACCACATAGCTAATCAGCCATTCTGCCACCACATCACTTAAATACACCGGGTCAATCATTCATCACTTGTACATATTGTCTATTTCGTCACTACTGTACATATGTACATTTGTTTATATTGTTTATATTGTCTATATGTACACTTTTTCTTTAACTTATTGTTCAGCCCACTCTGTGTCCAACTGTATGTCCTTAAGTACTTTTAGTGAGCAGTGTAAAACCGGAGTCAAATTCCTTGGCATACTTGGCCAATAAAGCTGATTCTGATTCTGAAATTTCTTATCATTATCATTATTAGGCTTTCAATAGGCAAACCCCCTATTGACAGTTATGATGTATTAATGTATGTATAAATATGTACTCTATCTGTACAGAATGTGGGCAAAATAACAAGAGAGCTTTACAATATAATGCAATATAACACAACAGCCCTTGCAATATGCTACAGTATACCCTAAGAGGCATACAAAATAACAATCCAACAGCACCACAAACCATTGTCTCAAAAAAATACCATGAAGTTAAACCAGAGCTATATTTGGCTATTGAGATTAATAGTATCTGCAGCTACAAGTAGTGTAATAAGATGCCTGAAAGTGAGGAAATAACAATTGCTGTAGAAATATATGCACTCTTTATTATCATTAAATTTTAGCAGTGATAAATCTGTACCGTCAGTCCTAAAATTGCAAAACAAGTGAATACACTAAAGCCTCGGGGCATGCTTGCCACACACACACACACACACACACACACACATAGAGAGAGCATCCTTTCACACCACAACGCATCTACTCCTGAACTTCATTCATCTATCCATCTGGTGGTTTAGAAAGCAAACAATTTACTGGAAGATGAACATTGTTAAATCTGTTTACACGGGTCACCGCATTAGAACTAACAAACATAATCAAGAGGTAATCAGACAAAAAAGTGATCTAATGCAGAAGTTGTTGCGAAGCCGCCTTGAGAATTTAATGGAAAGGCGGTGTGGGTTGTTCTTCTGAACAGGAGCAGAATGTAATATTACAAGGAATAAAGTAGACTCATCTGCCTGTCCATCATCTCCACCTTTCTGATTGGCAGACTGCAAGCTGCTTGGGGAAAGAGAAGTGTTGCTCTGCTAGATGGTGTGTTGCCTCAGGAGGGAGCCTCCCAGAGAGAGGTTAACACCTGCTAAACCTGCTGAGACGTGGGAGGATTCTCCTACGAAAAGGATTTAGTTGGGAGACAAAAGATAAACAGAGCAATACAAATGTGTGATGAGTGTGCACACACACGCACGCACGCACGCATACAGCATCCAGCTCCATTGCACTTACCTACTGTATTGGGCAAAAATAAATTACATTGGCATGAAATGAGTTTGAGCAGTTGCTGACCTCTGTGTATCTGAGTATCAGTCAGATGTCAGCATTATTCGGGGTATTTGCCTCTCTACCTTAAGCAGCACCTGCTTTTTTATAAATCTCTTGGCCCATGTCTACAAGATATGTCTGTAATCACTAGAACTATAGGCCCTAACTGCTGCATACCAATACAGTATAAAATCTGTACTTTCATAACATTTCATAAAACACCTGTTGATTGCACGGTATGTGACAAATTATCTATATTGTTGGTGCACACACAGCCCCAGAGCTGTGAAATAGAATTTTTTTTTTTGCAGACAATAGACTGAATTAACAATGACGAAACCATTTTGCAATGCTTAGTTGAGGTACCGGGGAGTGTTGTCGCTTTGCTAATCATTTTTGCAATTTGAATCCCTTGCAAAACCCCAAATTGCTAGTAGTCACATAGTCTGTTCCATATTTAGTCATGGCACATTATAGCAATTAGAAAAAATATTTAGCATTAACACAAGGACACAATGGAGCTGACATTACATTACATACATTACCAGATTCTATTTGTCACAGTTTGATGACACAATCAAGTGTGATGAAGTGAATGATTCAAACCTCCCTTAAAGATCTACTCCACACATGTATGAGGCATGCATAAACATTTTCTAATGTGTGTGGTCTGACATGGTTTTTGCAGGAAGAAAGGTATAATTGCCATTTTTAAAATGGCACCTATTCCTTCTCCTTCATTCTAAGATATATGAAAATGCAAATATTTTTAAATTTAAGTTAAACTGCAGTGCAGTGTATGTCCGCTGTTCCAAGTTTCCACATCACTGTTATCTATGCTGAATATTGGATTAGGATTGGCTTCCAAAGTTTTCAATTTTTGATGTCACAGATCATGCTCGTTAGCCAGCCTCTTAAAATCTGGTCTTTAATGAGCACATAGACAATTTACACTTCTAGCAATGAATGTGAATATAACCTATAGTGTCAGACTGCACATATATCATTCTAGAGATTGAAGCTTAAATATTCAACTGTAGGAACAAGAAAGAACACAGTATTTACTAAAGGAGAACTTGAACATTATTTCCTTCCTGGAGAGAAAACATATTTATTGTTGACATTTGTCATTTTATCTTGGTAATATTTGATGAAAACCCATGATTGATTACATTTGTCCTATACAAAAGTATTAAATGTCAAAGTACAAAATACCGTAATTAAAAGGTGGTGTTAGATTCAGTAGGAGGATGCTTGCACTTAACATAATGTTTTCTGTGTAGCAGCCTGCGATTGACTATTGATTAAGATCCTGATCCTGAGCGCAGTTATCAGTGTGAACGATGTAGTAACTATCCTCTCTGTAAGTTTGCATCTTAGTGAGAGAGCTCTCTAAGTAGACTCAGGGGAGCAGGGCAAGCATTCATATGTTTGTGTTAATGTGTGTACTTACATATACTACATTATGCATGTTTTCTGGACTCATATTGAACATACAGTATGCACCTAGGGACAGCCATCTCATGTTTGTGACGCTGTTACCTTGTCAGTAATACATTATTAGAATCTGGGAGGTCGGATGTGTATATTGCACCAGTTCAGCATGGTGAGCAATGAACAGGCTTTACTGGCTGAATGTTCCAGACAAGACATTGGTGCAACAACTACATGCAAGGTCTGATAGAGTTATAAATATTTAATTTGTTCATCACCATGTGAGTAGTAGAAGCAGTAGTAGCAGTAGTTTTTAATTTGGTCTGGCTTCACACTTTGTTTTTTTGTTTTTTGTTTTTTTAATGATACATTTAATAATACATTTATAGCAAATTAAACAGTTTTTGACACCTTCCACCAAACGTAGAGGGAAAAAAATGCCAAAGGCAGACATTTGTAATGCATTCATAAATAGGGTACTTCTTTTATGGTTAAATGCGATGCGGTTATGATGTAATTAAATCATAGATGTTTCTTTTCGGGCTCCATGTTATTATAACAGGCTTTCAGTTGTCAGATATACAGCCTTCCCAATCTTTCCATCATAAATCTGCAAACCACTTTCCATGTCGCTCAGAGGGCAGAGCAACCAACTAAGCTGAACCCATTGCACCAAACCACCAACAGCCAATCTCAAAGAGCCAATGATGATGCCCCCCCACCTCCACCCCCTGCATGGCCTGTTGCCGTGGTAACAGTAAGGCAAGTACCCTCATAGGTCTTATGTCTTCGGTTATGGGTGTCAGTTTCCATTCTTAGGTGGAGGGATTGATCACTATTCTGTTCCCCAAGCGTTGAGTTAGGGTGGCACTGGTGCAGAACAGCTGGGAAAGGCCTGAACTGAGACGGACTACCTGTTTGTTACCCCACAAACCACATGAGAGGGAAAACCTGATGAAACCACTGGTTCCATCAGCGTTGTAATCTGTTACATCCACACAGAAATGGGCCACAAGGACATGATGAATACAGCTCTGACTGTTATCACTGCAAACTTAGAATTATTGCAATACATTTTTAGATATAAATTTCCAAGCAGAGAACATGCTTTTACAGACTGTGTCAGTGATGTAGAAAAGCTGACATCTTCTGTAGCCAAAACTCTCTATGACTGAGGTGAATTTTTCAATTAAAATTAATTGTTTTCTGGCTTTTGTATCTGCCAGCACAGCTGACATTGCTTAGCAACACAGGAGTAAGCCAATAAAGAAATTAAGTGTTTGGGGTATGGCCGTGAAGCACAATGTTATCATATGATAACAAAGTTGTCACAAGGATGGTACAACCTGTTAAGAAGCAAAGAACCATGAAAAACAACTCAATTGTTCTCAACGGGAAAAATTGTCACAATACATAATGACATACTGTATACATATTATATTATTAGGAGTATTATAAAACCATGTTAATAAGATACTCTATTAATAATATATCTGCTCATTAAACGACTTGATAAATATTTCACTCATTTCTCCAAGTTCAGTGATTGCAAACTCGTATTGTATGGAAGCATTTCATTTATATTGTAGTGATGATGTATATGAGACTGCCTGCTGCTTGTGTTGTTTATACTTGAAAAGACATCTTTTCAGCAGCAAGCAATATATTTCTCACTAGATGCTCCATGTGCTCAGAAGATCCTCTGTGTCTGAATAATTCATTCCACCAATTCTACTGAAACCTTCTGGATCTGACACCATGCTCTGTGATTCCATTAAGTTCTCCTCATGCTTCATTTACATCTGCACACTCTCATTATCGTCATGAAATACGTCCACAACATGGAACATTTAAAAAAAGAACATAGGCCACCACATATAATATAACATAAAAGATATAATAGATGTGTTCAGCAGTATCATCCAAACATTCATGTGCGTATCATTGTATCATTCAGAAGAAATGACAGCAGGGCCGTCGAAGAAGCGTCATCTTGCATGATCTATTGAAATTTGATGTCCTGTTCTACTTTACTAAATACTGGAGGTAGATGGAGAAAAATGGATGGGTGTAAGAGTCAGACATAACCAAACACTATGCTTACCACTTTCCATACAAACCTAGCCAGATAACCAAGTGATAACCAAGCCAGAAGCTCAAAACATTTTGGTTAAAGGCAATAACATGAGAGTCAATTCAGGAGGACTAAACAGGATTTGAAGAAGGAGTTATATTGCCTGTGATAAAGAATTCCTTGGGGTGAGAGAGAGAGAGAGAGAGAGAGAGAGAGAGAGAGAGAGAGAGAGAGAGAGAGAGAGAGAGAGAGAGAGA
>JBBPCS010004311.1:0-11444 GCA_037974645.1 Hollardia meadi
CACACACACACACACACACACACACACACACACACACACACACACACACACACACACACACACACACACGTACACACGTGAATTTACTGGTTCAAGGATGCAGCAACAGAGTTTTAAAGGAAAAATCGCTCCTTCAGATGCTCTGTCAGATCCATCAGTTATGGATGACAACATAAATGGATTCAATCCATTTCTGTTATGTTACTCATCACTTGATTTTATTTCTGCACAATTCAGTAGTGATGTCCTTCATATCCCAACAACCCACACAGAAGGGGCTTGACCTGACCAACAACTGCGTAGGTGGAGAATGTAGGAACAAGCTGGGTCCCATTTCAGGGTCCTAAAAAGACGTGTCCTTTGGGAAGACTGAATGTTAGCAGGGTGTACCTGCACCTCCTCTTGGAATGAGATGATAGAGGATTCATCAAAGTGTCACTGAGAGGGCGTACCCAAAAATCTTGGTGTATTCTGATTGTCCATATTATCTCAAAGTCACACACATTACACATTATTTACCACCAAAAAGTTGCACTCAGGCAATTTCAATGACACTTAAGTTCAGGAGTTATGATGCTTAAAGGATAATTTGGTTTATTACAGCCTGGGCCTTAAATTCATAATTTTGGAGAATGTTTGTTTCCAACATTTTACCCACTACAGTCATTGGTGAGATCTGGAAACATGGTGACATCAGCAAAAAGAAATCTGACAGGGCAGGAAATACGAGTGGTCTGACAATGAGAAAGGTATAAATAGTCTGTTACAACCTTTGCTGTTGGAATCGTACGTATGTGTCATAGGGATGAACGCATACACCATTTACTGTGTCTGTTCAACCAACTAAATTATCTGTATCCATATCCATACTCAGAATAAGCATGGTTTTTCCTTGGTGGATAAAAAGTACATTATCTGTTCCGGATACTAGTTTCACCTGAGTACTCGCTCAAACCGAATGTGTTGTGTATTAAAACTTGTTGTGAGTCAATTAAACCACTTAAAGGTGTCATTTGTAAAATATAGCCTGAATTTTAAGGTACCTCCAAAGATATAGGGGGCAGCATATCACCAGAACAACCGCCAACTGCTCTCATTGTACTGTCTGCTGTAAGTTAGTTATCTTGGGCTGTGTAATCTTTGGTTGTAGCTTTAGCCACTGTTAGCTTTGTTAGCAGTGAAGCTAGTGGGCCTCCTGCTCGCTGAAGTCTGCGGGATCGTGACCTTGGATCACGGAGGGAGCTACCACGGGCAACGGTCCTCAGCTCAACCAGGCTCCACAGCCTGAACGTGGCTGGAAACCAAATGGTGTGAGAGCAGTGGAGGCCAGTTTGATGGCAGGAGATATAGTACAGAGGTGATTTACGGTGGCTCCAACAAGGACTATGACTTCGGGGGTGACAAGACACAGAAGGCAGGGACTGGAGACAGGAAAAACGACAGAACAGCGAGATAGCATCGGGCGTTTAGAAGCAACCAAAAATGGCATGTAGAGATGGAATATTTTCACATCCTACTCTGTGAATTGAGGATTTACTTTGATTGTGGAAAGAATGAAGTGTGTTTTACAGTGATGTAACAAGGCAATGAAGCTCATCTTAGTTCGGTAAAAGAGAGAAACTGAAATTCAGAAGGTGTATGGCTGTATTTTTCTGTTAGTAAGCAAAAAAGGTGTAAGAATATTTCCTTTCTTGACATTTTGTGAGTTTGTTTTGTTTACTTATTAGACTAAACGCTAAGAGAGTTTGTGAAACTTAGCAAACTCGCCACTCATATACTGTACATCTCCAAGCTGAACTACGGGGGCTACCACTGTGGTATTATCAGACAGGACAGGGTGAGTCTAGGTGGTTAGCATGCTAACTTCAGGAGATATCTCTGCAACACATTACGTAGACGTGTTTGACTTATTGTCAACATTCCTGTTCACATTCTTTTGATAATGTTAGTTCATTTTTTGAACGTTTTAAACTAAAATTATGGACATATCTTACACATTGCACCTTTAATTTGTAGGCGAAACTGAAAGTGAGCGTACTTAAAAGGTTGGCAATTATTCCTCATCAACAGGAAAAGTGTGTACCTACATAACCACAGTCAGATTTGAACCAGGAAATCTATCTGTAAACTGTTATTGATGTTTACAATCGTAGATATATTTATAGACACAACAAAAAAGACTTCCTCTGGCTGCGCTGGCTAACTGAGTGCTGGCTCCCAGTCCCTGTATATGTGACTATGCCAATCATTAGTAATCTTACAGTTCACCTTCAGTTTCTCTTCAAAATGAGTCTGCTAAACCTGGGGGCTTAAGCCTGTCTGATCATCTGACTATCCAATGATTTAGCAATATCGCTGTGCTCCACTTTCCCAGTTTCTGCCAGTTGGTTTAGCGCAATGCCTTTGCTAATAAAAAACGACAAAAATAAGATCAAAATTCAATTTCTATATCCTAGTGTGTGTAAATGCTTGGAGCATCCTGCGAGCTGACAAGGACAGACAGCAGTGTTTATTGCTGGACTCTGAAGTAGCCTTAAATAGCAGGACTTAGTTATTATCCAACAAGAATCACGGATCATCAATGTACCACAAGCTTCTTCTTGGCTGAGGTTACGGACAAAATTAACCCCTGAAATAGTAGATGACCTTGAGTTTTTTTTCCTCTATTAAAGCTCCTTCACATCCATCTTACACCCACACAGGCTTTTTCAATTATTTTGCCTGATTAGACATCTTCTCAGGACTGTGTGCATGTAGACAGACTGTTAAATGACATCATGTTGGTTCAGTTTTTATTACACCTGTTGTGGCAGAACAACTTTGAATATATTAAGTTGACTGAATTCAACATAAAACATTTACCATGAAATGGGCTAAAACACCTAAAAACACCAATTTGAACCGAGTATTCATATTTGTCATACCAGCTTTTACAATACTGACCCTCTGCTCTGGGATCAGCTGTATGAGAGCTTTTTGCCTGCTTTCATTGGACTGATGTGATTGCCTTGAAATCAGACCTGGAATCAGGCTCTTAAGGTGTGCTGCTTCTTCTTCTTCTCCAACTTTTCCGGGTGAATCTCCATCTCTGAACCAACAAATATGACGCCTGCCAGCATGATCGACAGCTCTGCTTCTGATCAAATTAATTCCAAAGCACACTCTGAAACTTCTGAGAGTTTCTGTCACAATACCAGTTTGAATCACTCAGTGGTTATTCTCCGTTGCACTTTTTCTGGGAGGATCTACAGCATCTGTCCTGCCTGCCCTCTGACTCAAGTAGTGTGTTACGGTAATAAATCAAAACCTGTCTCCTCCACATCATTTGTGCAATAAAATCAGCTAGTTTGCGTCGCACAATTGCTGGATTTTTTCTGGAATGAATGCAGTCCCTCGCCTCACACCTCTCGCTCTGCACACACACATATTGAAACCACCTCACTCAATTTGTTATGGTGATTGTGTGATGAGACTGAGGCAGCGTGGGCCCTATCTTAAACTGCGCACGGGGACCCACAATACATCACAGGCCTGCTCCCGCAATAACCAGAGCTCTTACATGATTTCATGAGCCTGTCCCCTGGAACAAATGACTATATTCCTCATTTCCATTGCAGAGTGGGAGTTTTAAGAACTCATCTCTCACGTCATTGGTATAAAACAGTTATTAGGTTACTGATGGTCCGTGTCTCATCGTCTCTGGTGCAGATTCTCATTTAAACTAGGTCCTGTACTGAAACTCATTTTGTTGGATGCTTGTGAGTCCATTTCTAACTGGACTCTGTTTATATGTGCACCAGAACTCTGTGACAGTCCATCTCAGGTCTGGGTCAGTTTGGTTTTCCGGTTTGAAGCAGGGGAGCTCCTCTCTTGAACTTTCTCGCTTACTAGACTAGCCCATCACAACAAAAGTGTCACCAGCAGCTGACTGGCGTCAGTGTGTTCACTGTGGCAGGACAGTCAGTATGTTAGTGATGGTCCATTTCTGATCGGTGCAGTCCTGAATGGCCAGCTGGAAAGTGAACTCAGACTGTCTGCTCTCCACCAGCTCCAGACAACGCTGAGACTCGATGTTCTGAATGGAGCCACCCTGAGAGGAGAGAGAGAGAGAGAGGAGGTGAGTGAGATTTACGGTATACAAGCAATAACGTACAAAACGGTTAGGTTGTTATAGATGAGACAGGTGAATGAATGCTGCTCCATTTAGGGTTGACTTCCGTCTGCCATATCCAACACTTTCAGATACTGAGAACATTATTGCAGTTTTGTAACATTAACACTGAGAATTCTAAATTTTTGTTTGCACTTTGAAATTAATGCACCAATATTTAACTTTAGGTAAAGACAGGTACAGCGAGACTTTGCTTAAGATCTTGGGGCTGAGGTTACTTATGTAGCCACCAGCGACACCTGTAAAAGAGGATGAATGGCTTCTTAGGACAGGAAAACTTTAGCTAAAGGTAGGAGGAGGGAAGAAAACCTAAATAATGTTTTTTACAAGTTTGTAGTCTGCATCAGGGGGCCAACTGAGGAGAAGATATTTTGTATACAAAACAGTAAAGCAAAATCAAAACTAGCTATTTGAGTACATTTATGACTGATATTTTTAATTACCTCCGCCAAGGAGGTTATGTTTTCACCCATGTCCGTTTGTTGGTTTGTTACCAGGATTACACAAAAACTACTGAATGGATTTCCACGAAACTTGGTGGAATGATGGGGCATGGGGCCAAGGAAGAACCCATTCAATTTTGTAGTGCCTCAGGATAAAGGTGAGGATCCAGGAATTTTTTATGTTCTTTAACATTTCAAGATAGGAGAAATAGCTAAAATGGTGTTTCCCCTATAACTGGACAGAGCTAGTGGGCTGCCAGGTCAATGGGAACCCCTGCCAGTCCAAAAAAATTTTTTTTTTACTGCCAATAAATAACATCAAATATCCATTGTTTATTTAGAATTTTTGCTTCCATTTCCTTCTCTTTCTGCTCATCCTTCTTGTTGTGTGTGTAGTGTTTCTGGTGTCGTTAGTGGTGCAGAAGTCACTGGCTGTTCAACATTTTAATTAATTTTCCAGGGAATAATGCATGGATCTTGATTTAAAAAAAATCTGGCATATTTAGAGGGCTGGTATCTATGAGTGTGTACAATTTAGTGCAGATCCAAATAAAAATCAGGATCTAGCAGATTTAAATGTGTTTTCATAGGGGGGTAGTTTTTCCTGGCTGCTGTACGTTAATAAATAGCACTAGAAACCTGCAACTACCACCAATGTGTTGCTAAGTTAATAGGGAGTCAGTAAGGTTCTAACAGAGGGTCACGAGTTGCTGCAGTCGCTGCTAAGGCTTAAATAAGAGAGCTGTTGGGCCTTGGCGGAGGTATGCGCTCTACTGAGTGCCATTCTAGTTACAGTTGGCATTTTGTTGGCAAGTGGCCACAGTATGAACAGGATAATACCCTCCAAGTTTGTATGCTCCATGATGGTAATGGAGTCTCCCATGTGAATTGGTCTGACCTAAGAGGGCAAAACATGTTCACAGCCCCAACTGGTGGATGGTAGATTTGGCTTTCAACGACACTCTCTACACTGACTATAAAATAAAGATGGACGACGACAGCTCCCCAAAAGTGAAACCAAACCATCTTGATTGCTCCCTGGTGGCTGGATGCAGAATAGGACATAAATCCCACCCCTCAGTGTTATCAGATGGGACATGAGCCAAACTAAAAACTCAAAGTACACATCAAATATATTTTTTTCCCAAAGATGGTTTCTGTCATTTTAGGTAGTTCTTGTCACGCTGATGTATGTTCAAGTGTTCATTTTTCTGATAAGTTTGGTTTGGTTATTTGATGCTATAAAAAGGGGGTGAAACATCATGATTGACAGCTGAGAAATGCTTGTGATCAGGTGGGTTTATGGGCGGGAACTCGATACCGTGGCTCCCCCACTCGATCACTACTGTACAGACTCTGGCTCCAATAATATGCAAAAATAGTGTCAGAAGGGAACTTGTTTTGTACATGGGGAGGAGAGCCCTGACATTTAAATGGCTAAATACCTGCAAAAGAAAAGCTTGTAGGATTGTATTGTTGACCAGGTCAGGGTTAGTATACCTTGATGTATTCTGGGGTTGCTAGCTTGTAGATTGTTGATGTTGTTTCTCTTTGCATAAGGATTTTGAACACGGTAACATGGAGATATCAAAAGGGAGATGAATTCAGCCTGAAATAGGCAGCTAATGGCAGACTTATAACATGAGCTAGCTGACAACACCAAACTTGCCCACCACACTTGGTCTATTTTCACTTTCAAGTGACAGGCTGAAATTCAGTGTTAAATTACTTTTACAAACATCCACCATTTTGAAGAAAATTAGTTAGTTAATTAGTTAAACCATGAAAATGAGTCCAATCTTTCTTACCGCCCACTGATTCATTCACAGAATGCTGGCACCAATGTCGATATATTTAGGTAAATACATATTTGATTCAGATTACATTCTCATGTTTTCAGCATTGTAGTCATTTATAAAAAGGTTAAGAGGTGGAACAACCAATTTTTTGCTTCACTTGCAATCAGAGGTGGCACACAAACACTATTGGCTACAGAATCTAACACAAAGACAAATTGTAAGCCAAACAAAAAAAAAACCCACCATAATATAAAGCTATATAAAGACTACATACAGTAAATACAGCCACAAAACAAAGTATAGAAAAAGAGACCACATTTAATCAACCATCCAATCAGTATTCTCTATATCCGTGCTTTAACAGCCAATAACATCTTGAAGCAAAGTTTGAGTCTCTGGATCTTTGACAGCATGTGTCCTTCCAGCTGGAGGTATGCTGTAAAAAATATGAGCCAGGGTACAGTAAAGCTGCACGGGCATATCATCTGTCAGGCATGGCCCATGTACTGTATCTTTGACCTTGTGTTTTGAATTTCACAGCCTGTAATATCAAATTAGAACTGGCTTAATACAGTAGGCAAGAGTCCACACTGCAGCAAAACTGAGTACTTTCCAGGTCCTACTTGTGAATAAGTGCCACACTGCAGCAGTACGTAATATTTATAAGTATTTCAAAGACCACCGCCGCAGGGTTGGGGAAAATCTTGTTCCTTAAACCTGCAGTACCACAGACACAAGATGTAAATGCAACGCTGGCATATTAACAATGGTGGAAGAAGTATTCACATCCTTTACTTAAGTAAAAGTACCAATATGGCAATGTAAAAATACCTCTGTTACAAGTAAAAGTCCTGCATCAAAATCCTACTTTGGTTCATAAATATTAGCAGCAAAATGTAGTTAAAGCATTAAATAAAAAGTACACAGTCACTATTTGGTGGAGCTGTTCACAACTCACATCTGAAATGTGACCTTGATTACACACTGATTTTTATAGATTTTTTTTAATGATGTAAACCGCTAGTTTACTCTCCCTAGTTTAATGTTCCATTGTGTAAAAGCTAAATCTTAAAAGTAAACAATAACTAAAGCTGCCTAATAAATGTAGTGGCGTTCCTCAAAATTGTACTGTACTTGAGTAAATGTACTTAGTTACTTTCCACCACTGCATATTGGCACCTTATAAAGTTGATATGTCAAATTAGCAGACAGTTGCTTATATACCAGCAGAAACAGAGCAACATTAGCACTGTTTTGGAGCTGTATTTTTGTCCAGTATTAACTCTCCTTTTTGATCCAGTTTTCACCAAATCAGTTGGCTTTTTGTACAGTAATCGGTGAGGCCCGGCTCTATTGTTTTTCCTACCTAATCTCTGTCTAATTTGTGGTCTGATAAATAGTAAATTTATCAAATCCAGCCCCTTGTCGCCATTTTCCTGGTTCATGTACAGTTGGTTGGAAAAAAGATTAAAATCATTGGGTGTTATATGGCCAACTGGTATATACGCTGTCTAACCACTGAGGTACACAGATAAATCTCCATGCAGCCAGCGGCCAGTAGCTCGTTCAAACTTGCTACGTTTTTGTTTTTAATCTGTTATTTTTTCATCTTTAGTGCTGAAACATGTATTACCAATGAGAGAAATACACACATCAGCATTTAGAAGAAGGCGCAGGGTTTGGATTAACAGCAGCAGATTTTTTGGGGATAATCACTGCCCACGGCCCTTTATGACCGGCCAGACCAGCCGGAGCGCCCCGGGAGGAGAGGAAAGACATCCAGGACGGGAGCGATGCTAGCCCAGCTTGGAGTTGAGGCTGCTCCTGGCTAATGTCCAATTGCAGGAAAATGAAATGGACAAAACTGGACTCAGGCTGGCCGAGCAACGGAAAATCAGAGACTGTTATGTCCACACCTTCGCAGAGACCTGTCTCCACCACAACATCCCGGATCAGCTGTTTGGACAGAGTGCAGGACTCTGGCAGACGCTGTGTTTACATCGTTGATTCTTGGTGCTCAAACACGGACGATGTTTCCCAGAGGTCGAATTCTTAATGTGAAGATGTCGAGCATATTATCATCACCATCTGCCGTTTAAATGTGGCAATGTGTAGCACGAAGAGGACTACAAATTTCATTTCGTTGTGCAACCCAGTGGACAAATACATTTCCTTGATTCCTTGAGATTTGCCAGGGCAGACGTGTAATAAAACCAAATGGGAGGCCCGTCTGAGTGGAAACAAATGACTTGTGTTTCCAGCTCTTGCAGCAAAATACTTAGACTTTTCAGCCATGAATGTACACATTTACAGATTTGTCTACACATTACCAAATCCCAATACACTTGTAAATATGAATACAGCTTGTATTGACAAATCTGATTAGCACACACGAGTTGAGATACAGTTACAGTAAATAGATTTGCTACAATAATGGCCCCATAGAAAGTCAAATAATGGCTCAGCAGAAACTTAGACTCTAAATGTGTCATTCTAGTTATAATTTGTAGGTAATTTATTATGTATACTATTTCTAAATTTTAAAAAAATTGTCTTATAATTGATTAATTGATTAATCAACAAGTATTTTGATTAATCTTTTAAAGCAAAACAGTCAGACTGGTTGCAGCTTCTTCATTGTGAGGATTTGCTGCTTTTCTCCATTTTATATCGTTGTAAATTGAATATCTTTGGGTTTCGGACTGTAGCAATCTGAGGATCTCTGGGAAATTACAGTGTGCATTACTCAGTATTTTCTGACATTTTATATACTATGATTAACATGCTATGATTAATTGACAAATCAAGTAAATAATATGCAGGTTAATTGATTTAAAGAATCACAGTGGAAGTAAGTTTTGGACACGATTATCTCATATTTGACATTTTTGTAGTCAATACATGATTCAGTGCCCCTTTTTTTGAGAAGTCTAATAAACTAGACCAAACTAAAAATTGTATCTTTGTGAATTTACAAAGAATCTAATATAATCATGCTTTAATCCATTCAGCGTTATTTAATTTTACGCTTGGATTTAATAGATGTTTGATGTTCATTATACTCTGGGTATTGTATTATTTCATTCATTAGTATTTAGATGTTTGGGCAATAGAGCTAATTGAATATTTGTGCCAATAAAACAGATTGAACAGAACAGAATTGAGACAAAGGGAGATGTTAGAAGAATGCAAAATACATGTGTGTCTGTTAATGTGTTTGTATGTTATCTGTGTGCGTGTGTGTGTGTGCGCGCACTGTATTCCTTCCAAACAAAGTCACTTTGAATTAGAGGCTTGAACAGTAATATATTTTAATGAGTTTGAGCCCCGGCAGGGAGGAGACTAAACCCATTTGTGTCAAACTTGCTGTGTGCTTTAAGAAGGCTGCTTCGCTTTAAAATCAATATGTTTTACATCTCCAGTAATAACACGCACACGCAGAAGAATGACCATGGTGTTCAGTAGAGGCCTGAGAGGAGGACCGAGTGTACCACAGTATTTTAGTATTTCTGCACTCAATCATGCTGTTTACTCCACATTCTGTATGAGTATGGTTGATTACACTGCAAATACAATAAAAAACACAGACCTGTGTACAACAGTAACATATTCCCGTTCTCCTTGAGGCTCTCACCTCACTGAAAAGATATCGATTCTCTCCGCTTGCTTGTCTGTGTGCACAGCTGCCTCTGCACAGAGCAGTTTGTCCACATCAGCTGGCATGTGTTGGTGTGATCACCTGATACAAACAAACGAACCAGGACCTCAGAAAAATGACATTTTGCTGCATCACGAGTGGCCTTTGGTCCCCATGAGGAATACTTGTTATACCAGAAAAGGTCCCCAGTAGGTAAAAACACAGTCACACACGCACACACACTGAGAGAGAGTGAGAGGGACAGAAAGGAGACGGAATCTGAGGTTCACAAAATGGATTTACAACAGTTAACCTCTGTTTGTATTGATCCCAGGCTAATCGGTGAAATACTACACCACACTGTGTTAGAGTCCAATCCCATTTGATTTTTAGTGATCGACCAGTTAATTCCCTCTTACAAAGTTCAGGTCTTTATAAAAAGCACTTTCATGTGAGACAGGTAGAATGTGATGCCTCTCAAAATCCAATCAGCGAGTAAATTAACTGTTTCAGAGAGTGATGAGAGAACAAGAAATGAAAAAGGTCGATCTGATGAAGGTTTCAACATTTGAAATTGCCTGTTTATTAACCTTAAATATTGACTGTATTGTGATGATTGCTTTTCTTTCAGCATTTGCCTCTTTGTATTATATCTCTCATTCGCCTGCGTCTGGGGGCAAAAGACTTCACATAAGCTAATGAGCTTTCCTATTTAAATTATCTATATTGTTTAAAGTGCCTGGCACAAGTGCATTTATTGTGTTTCCAACTCCCTTTTGCTAGTTAAATGGCGCAGAATTTAAGTGCAAAGGGGTTGTATTTAGTCTCTTATTCCTGGTGCACACTAGAGGATTTTCAAATCTTAACTGGAGTTGGACCGTCGCCGTCGTCAACTAGTAGCAGTAGTGTGTGCTATGTTTTGCACAGAAAAACGAAATGGAAGACATAAACTCTGGATGAAGTCATGGCTGAGAAGGCGGGATCAGCATGTCTTATTCATTTTGCTGATGAGTTTTTTTATGAATTTTATGCTACTATTGCTGGGAAACACATATCAACAGGGGAACAGATTTCCACTTTTAGGCCATTATCTTTATGGCCCTATTTTACTGCATTTCACAATATACACTGATCCCCTACACATGTTTCTGATGATGATCTTTCTTACCTCCTCCTCTGAATTCCAGTCAATCGGTTTTCTCCTAGTGTTCAACCTCCTGAGTGACTTCCAGCAAATGTACTTAAAAGTCTGTGCTCTACCTCTTGGCTTCCCTGAGGACTACAGCTCAGACTAAATGTACAGAAGCTGAGTGAGCGCACATGCAAGCACACACACACACACACACACACACACACACACACACACACACACACACACACACACACACACACAC
>JBBPCS010004312.1:0-11442 GCA_037974645.1 Hollardia meadi
CACACACACACACACACACACACACACACACACACACACACACACACACACACACACACACACACACACACCTGCAGCTCCACTCACAGTGAAGTGAAAACATGACAGGAAAAAGGGCCTTACCACAGGATCCTGCCAGGAGGCAGATGACGCTGCATTAGTCCTCACTGCCAGGAAGGAGAGGGGGGAAGAGAGGGCGAGGGGAGAGGGGGGTGGGAAGGGAGAAGACTCTGTTCTTCTTACATAAATAGATGATTGTAAGAGTACTGAGACTCCCATACCAACTGAATGCATGCTGGGCTGAGCAGAGGACACAAAACCTGAAATAAAAGAGTTCTCACTTAGTCAATGACAGTCTTGGGTTTTACGCATTTGGGTCCATAGAGCTCCCGCCCTGGTATGGCGCTCTGAAAATATTGGCAACACACACAGCGAGATACCAGACTCAAAAGGTTGACTTGTTAAACTTGCAGAATTTATGAGCTTTCAGGACTTTGTACAGTAAAGCCCTGCCTGTCGGTGATACTGACAGCAACAAGCGTGAAAGCTGTTGGATTGAGCCCCGTGATGGAGTGTTCTGTAATGTAGTGGAGTGTAATGATACCACCACCAGCAGCCGTCCTGCTGAGAGAAGAAAAGTGAGCCTGTCTCAGGAAAGAAAAGAAAAGGACAGAAGAAAAAAGAAATCCCCCCTCAAAGTTCTGATGTGCGGTTTGGCTGTAGATCGGCTTTTCTTCGCCAAGTCTGTGCAAATTAAAATGCACTTATTTCATCACACACCCAGCGAAGCAGCGTCTCAGTTACCTGGCTGCTGTTTGTTTACAGAGTAGAAGGATCTAGCTCTTTCTGAATGAGGACTAAGAGCAGGACTGTCCTGATCAGCTGAGGAACTGCATGCATGCAACAACACACTTTTTTTTAATCACTGTCACGATAATGGTCCTTAACTTTTGCAAAATAAAACTCATAATTGCGAGTAAACCTGCATTAAACCTGAGAGTAACACTGGTCTCACTCTCACCATGTGAAAATGACTGCAATCAGAAATGTAAGCGAGGGTTCAGGCCATATGCCGAGTGTGTCTTGTTGTAGCTCATAGTGAGAGCAGAATGTCAGGCTGTTGGAAAGCTTATTTCTTGCTGTGGCTTAAGTACAGAGCAGGTTGGTGGAGTCTATAGTAGAAGGTATGATGAAGCCAGCCAGTTTCCTGTCTTCAGATGGCAGAACAGATGGTAGAGTCCTGAGGGCCGATGCTACAGCCCATCATCCAACTCTCCATCAGCAGCAGTCACTTCCTCATCATTTATTGGTAGCACGAATAGCTTTAAACTGCTTACAGTTTACTGTGAAAGGTGTTTTCTGATTAAAAATATGCACAAAACACACGTGACACAGGTCGAGGGTTTGTTCACCTAATAATGCGCCAGGCATGAAACTTAAATTCTGGCAGGTTTAAGAAAATCCCTTCCACTATTACTGATATATCAGGGTATTTTGCACTGCTAGAAAGAGCAGCACCTCAGATCCATGTTCTTCCAAGTAGGACAGGTCAGCCAGAGGCCAAAGATCAGCTGTGTTGACTGCCCCCCTCTAGTGGACATCCATTGATAAAGGCAGAGGAATGAAAGTGGGCAAAAGTTGGAAAAAGCAGGTTATGGCAAACGTATCTATTTTCCTTAGAGCAAAACTGATTCTTACAGTTTTGGATTGGGTGTTGGTGGAAACTTTCAGAAATTTCAGATAAGAATAAATTTAATTTGTGATTGATTATCTGATACACAATATCTATAATTCTTTTTCCATGCATCAGCATTTGAAAAATGAACAACATGAAAAGAGCAGAATTTGAGACTAATAACGGGAAGAACAGAAGGGCTCATGTTACTCTATCATCTGGACAAAAATGCAGAAGGAACTTAATACATACAGAAGGACAGCTTTGGCCTGTTTTTTAATAACCTGCCATCTTCTATTTAGCACAATAATCAATGTTTTAATGATTTGATTACAAAAAACAGCATTTCTAATGATTAAAGTGAAACAGCGCCTCAGTTCTGAGGAAAAATGAAACCAAAGGATACTGAAAAATTCGTTTGACGAGCCAGCACATTTGTGTTATTTGGACTGCATGGACACACCTGCATGGAGAGCCACTATACTGAGGAAGCTCTTATGAAACCGGTCATAAAAACTGACAGATTCTGAAAAGACTCATCCACATCTCATCTAAGAAGAAAGGAAGAAACCAAAGATGACAAGCACAACAACAGCAACTCCTGACAGCTTGAAGGCTTTTTAAAATGAAATAATGAATAGCTGCACTCTCTGTTGGGAGGTGAATGTCAGGCCTCACTGCACACACACACGCACACACACACACACACACACGCACACACACGCACACACACACACACACACACTGTACGTGCACACAGACCCAACAATGTGCACATGAAAACCCTCAAATACTCATATACACACAGGGTTTGTACAACTATAATCAGTACTTGGAAGCAACCTCACAGAGCAGAACCCACTTTTTCCCAGAACTGCAGGCTACTTTATTCAAGCTTCAGAGGAGCAGAAGTGTATGAGTGTGTGAGAGAGACAGCAGAGACAGAGAGACATGCACATTATATTATGGTAATTTCAGACATTTTTTTAAATCATCAAAAATCAAGAATAATTTACGAAAGGTTTCCCCTAATCTTGTGATCATCAATTCTCACAAATGAAACATGATGTGGGGAAAGAACAAAAAAAAATGAAAGAGAACATAATAACTTCAGCATGCAGTGCAATGACATCCACCCCCCGCTCTTCTTCCCTTGTTTCTCTACATGTGCTGCCTCTACCTTTCTCCAGCCATCTTGTTGTCTTTGCCAGTCTTCTGTTGCTTTGTGCTTTCCACACTCAGACAGCTTTCCTGTCCTGTGCTGAGCGCTGGCCCGAGACCTGATATGGAAGGACCAAACTCAGAAATGTGTGTTTATACTCTTAGTATGTTTTCCTGGGCAACTTTGATTATGATGATACATAAACCTAGCTGTCTAGTGCCATGGTCTACCCACCAAGCTAGGGGTAGTCCTAGACCAGATCACATAATTTCTTTGCTCGAGGTACCTTTAATCAACCAGTCATTTTAAAACTGTAAGCACAAGCCTAGATTATTTTTAGAGCCCACCTAGGTCTTAGACTCAGGATATTACACCTTCTCCTGTTCTCTGACTCAAAGGAACATGAGCTCTAACTGTCCTCCAAAATGTCCTATCACCTCCTAACAGTGATGGAGACAAACTAGTGCACTCGTCAGCCATCAGCAGAAACCTATTTTCAGGGAGTAAAGAAAGGGAAAAGAGAAGTGAGACCACAGCAGGAGTGAGAGGGTGAGAGCAGAAAGGAAAGGAACTTTAGTGAAGAGGAGACAGATTTGTGCAATAATGTTTTGGCAGCATCTCCACAAAAGCTGGTTTGCAAGAGCGGCAAGATAATGCACAGAGACTGGAATGGTTCGACTGTAGGAGCCATTTCATCTGGAAGCATATTCCCACACAGAGACCTCAATAAATTTGTCTGGGATCTTGCAGAATATGAAATGAAGTTATTTACTGTGGTTCTAGCTGTGCAGGGGTTCACATTGTGCCAAGATTCCACTTTAAAAGGTCTGCAATGAAAGGACAAGTTTTTTTTGGTTTTTTTTTTATAGAGGCGAACACTCTGTTTCCAGCTGCAATGATAGATCTAAACGATGAACGAAAGTTTTCCAGACAGTTGTCAGAATCAAATCAACTTTTTGAGTTCGTCCAACAACAAAACAAGAAAGAAACACAACTTGTATTCAAATGCATTTCTGATTTTCTCCAGGAAGAGGAATTAGAGTCTAAATTTATTAACGGCAATATTTGGTTCTGAACATATGAAATTTTGTAAAGACAGGACAAAGTGGTTCCAGCGTGTCCTTAGCTCCACAGCACCATGGCTAATGTATAATACACTGTATCAATGGAAGCAATTAGCGCTATAAGAAAAATCCATACATACACGATGACAGCAGTCAAGATCAGGAAAGGAGGAGTCTGTTTTTTTGGAAATTACAACTGTCAAATGGCACAAAGTGTAACCAGACTGCAGCAATAATCATCACAGTAACCTAGGAAGCAAACATGGATGCATGCAGACACAATCACAGAAGGATGGGGTCAGGGATGAAGGTGAAGAGAAAGATCAAAAGAGGCATACAGAGGGACAGAAAGGGTATCTGTCAGCACCCAGTGTGGACCTGAAGAAATGGAGGGAGGAGAACAGCTGTCTTGTGACTCACAGCCGACTCCTCAAATCCGCTGTAATGAGGAGGACATTTGTACTGTCACCAAGAAAAGAATGAGAGAATGAGAGAAAGGACCCAAAGGACACAGCGTCTAATCACTCCTCCTTGTAGTAGATGAAACTGAAACCATTCCCCATCTGGATGGACTCAGATTATTTACAGTAAGTGGAGAGTTTAGCCTGCTAATCTAAAAATGACACGGTGAAGAGAGAGAGAACGATTTTTAGACTTTTGTCTGGGAAATGCCAACAGTGCCACAATAGGACTTATATTGTAATTCCATCCAAAAACAGGTTTGATTGTATGATCTTTGGCTCTTTGGAGAGTCTGTTTCTACTGTAGAAGGAACCACAGCTGCTCAGGATGTTTTCTCACCTCTCTGAGACAGGTCTCACATTAGAGGCTGCAGCTCTTTCTCTACATCTACATGAACACACTGTGGTGACTTTCATGTCTGTATAGGCTCAGGGATAGGACATACTGTAATACAGCGTGTGTCGTTGGGGTCAGATGACACTTCTTTGCCAAGTTAAATTGTTTTCATTATTTTCTCGGTGGTTGTTCTTTGAGTTCCCTACTTGTTCAAGTCATCCACTATGGAGATCAAAATGAGTTAGGGAAAGGAAAATGTTAGTGTGTCTGTTTGTATGTGTGAGACCACAGAAAAGGGCAATCGAACCCTGAGTATGAGTCACAGGACATTTGATTTGATTTGATTTGATCTTTACCAATGAAAATTCACAATATTAATAAATAATACATATTTTACTGGCCATCATCTAGATCTCGTAAAATTTACTAAAATTTACTTTAATATGAAAATATATGAGCAATTATATTCAATATTTTTCTAACAATATGGCTATAGATGGGAGAAGGTCTCTGTAAAATAAGCAAAATTATGGCTACAAGCTAAACTTATTTCCAAATGAAAAGTGGTGTGTTTGCCCACCAATATCCTGTTTCAACTGTGCTTTCTTTCTTTCCTTTTTTTTAATGTTCTTTGCACGGTGAGAAAATATTACAAAAATACATTAAATATTGAATCAACAACCAAGTAATAAAATGTTATTTGGATATAATAAATAGCTATTTTGTCTTGAGGTTTTATTTTTGCTTCTCTGATAAAACACTGAGAACAAATGAGGCTGGGTGCAAGGTCATTAAGTGGAAAAGTACCCTGTTGTACTTGATTGATTTTTCATACTCGACACAAAAAGCTTTGGGCGTTTAACGTAAAATAGACCTTTCTGCGCTGCTGAATTCACCCAAGGATCATCTGAACAGTGCAATAATGTTTCAAGTTCTCCTTGTTACACATTTTTGCACCTGTGAAATTGGTTGGGTTGGTGTAGATTACCTTGAATGGGACTTCAGTGAGCAGAGCAGCAGGCACTGCCCTGGAGCCAGCCCAGCACATGCCTGTCTAATAGCTGTGATATGTGAGTGGGACAGAGCACGCTCGGCACACTGTGCCTCATTGATGAAGACGGGAAGATTTTCCTCTGACCAGGCATGGAACAGCCAGGTGGTCTGCCCTTGACATTTTTCATCTGTATAACGTGGTATGTGTGGGGTAATGTGCATGAGAAAGAGACACAGAGAAACATTGAACACGTGAGAGAGAGAGAAGGGAATTATGCTTTTCCTATTCCAAAGTTTGTGTTGTCCAAAACCAGCATATGTATGGTAACCAGACTGGAAGAGGGCAGATGAAGTGGTTTGGAACAGTGGCCTCGCTGCCAATGTGAGACTGCTGTTCTTCCATTTAACACAGTACAGTAGCATGTCTGCCCACTGAATTAGTGAAAAGCACCATTGTGCTAAACAATTAACTAGTTTGTTCTTACCTTCATTTATCTGGGCACGGCCTGTTCTGGTCTTATGCAATGTGTCACATTCTTTCAGTCATGCACAAATTACTCGTACCTCCCCGTCATCTACTGCTGTTGGCCACTAAAAGCCAGAAATTATGTGCTTTGCTCAAGGACAACTAAAATATACGGCGGTTGCTATGGAAGATTAATGATGGTTTAATCCCAGTCTAGGTTGCCCACCATGTAGAAATAATGTGCGTTTTATTTTTACTATTTTTGCTTTTTATTTTTGAAATATGAGGGGGGGGGAAAGATAACAAATATATTAACTGCTTATACATGTGCACAAACATTCAGACTGTCTATAAATCTATTTAAAAACACTGAAGAAGATGATGACTATATAATTATCACAATATTATAGTGTGAGTGGCTAAACTGTTTATACACCATTTATAAATGCTTTATAGGCGGAGTTGTCAATAAAGACAATAATAAACAGCTGTTCGTTTGGAAGGGGTGCACTTCCAATTTTTCAGGAAATATAGCTCCTGTTGATTTTGAATTTGAATGCACTGTTATTGTAAGTGTCTGCCAAATGAATGTAATGTCATGTAATTTATTAATGGTTTATAAGCTGCTCATAAATGCTGAATAAGTGGAGGTTGATAAAGTGCTGCCAAACATTTAATATATTTTTGTATAAACAAACAATAATCTTGATATTTTGTCTGGCTGAGATAAAACTAGATGGCTGAAATGAGCTGGAGGTTCGGTTTGTACTTTCCATCTAAATTGAGTTTCACTTCATTTCCATCCTGAACTGAAATGACCCTGAGTGCTGTCACAGTGTCCATAAAATTGATTACTGGAGAATATCCAGAATCGTTATTGCAATGGCACCATAAAAAGAGCCCTTACTCTCTTGTTTTTAACTTAGTGTCAGAATTGTTTCTGTTGATAAATGTGAAAGATTGAGACAATAACCTTGTACGGACTGCTCTGTTGAAAACTTACAATTCATTAAACAACACATCATGCAAGTACAAATTAGGCAGTTACACAATGTCACCGGTCTGGATAATATCAGACAATTTCCAACATGATGTTGTCACAGGCATCCAAATACTCGTTTATGTGATGCTGAAGTCTCATTTGAGAAAACTTCATTACAACTCGTTTCACCCATTTCATTTAGACTGTGTCTCTCAATTGTTGTAGCTCATTTAATAAAGAGACTTATGTAGACTCTAGGTGCACAGAACAGGCTATAAATCTTAACAAATCTATATTACAAAACTGTGAAAGAGCTTGACTTTCAGGAGGCCAGTGAATGGGAACTAAACGTTTTAAAGTAATGGCTGCTAAAGGGATAACAGAAATGCCAAGACCTTTCTCCCATCAGCCAAAAATGTTATCTCACAATCTTGCACAGAGATACAGGAAAATCTTTCCCTGTTTGTTAAAACTCTTATCTCTCTATTTCTCAACAGAGGTGAGGTCTGATCCTTAACTGATGACTCTGGCCATTACAGAGATGAGCAGCGAGGGCATGTGGACACACACATCACACACACATAAACAAAAATATCAAGAGATGTGAATGTGAAGAGGAAAAATGGGTTTGTCATTGTCCTCGCTGACATATTTGGGATTACATGTTGAAAGATGAGCAGATGTATCGACAGACATACTCATACGCACAAGCAGCAAGCAGATCGAGTGACAGGAAAGTGTTTAACAATACACTTTTCTGTCACACAGCCCATAAATCACGGCAGATCTTGCAGATACGGCCAAAATGCACAATTCCCTCACACTTGGGTTCACACTACAAATGGCGTCATCAACGAGCATGTTCAGACCTGTACTAAACATGCGTCCTCAGTGATCCGACCACAAATGGACAGCTCTAATTACAGGTGTGAATGCAACCAAGACGCATAGAGGACGAATTTAAGATCCAATCGCTCAGAAAACTTTTGGAGGCTAGACCGGTAACTCTCAACCTGTGGGCTCCAGTATAGGCTGAATGTTGCTGCAGAGACAGTAGTACTGCCAAATGTTTAGATTCTTATTTTTATGTAACATACAAAGTTATTTTATTTTTATATCTAAATGTGCTCAAGAATTCACATAAATAAGTCAAATTAAAATGCATAATGTCAATGAACGGTTACACAACTGTTACCTTAACCATTAAAACCTCCAAAGCATGTGGTGAGGAAATATGACCCTGAATACATTAAATTTGGATTCATAATGGCAGGCAGTGATGTTGAGCTGAAAGCAACGTGTGTTGAATGTGGCCACAGCCCAGGTCATTTTTTTTCTTCTTCTTTTTGTTGTTATATTTTCCCTCATTTATTTGGAAAGGTGGAAATGTATGTGTTTATTTGCATATAGAGCGGTTAAGCGATATCCAATTGCAGATAGTCACTCGAGACTTCTGTGGAGACGCTTGTTAATGCCAAGTGTGAACTGATGGAATCAGAGCTGTCCACTTGTAATTGGATCGCCCAGGATGCATGTTAATACCAAATAAACAGGCTAGACTCACTCTAAGAGCTGTGCTAAAACACTACCATACAGTAGCTCACACGCAGGTTATGAGTCAAGTGGATGGGGTCAGAGAGGAATCCGGTGAGCTTCAAAGTCGACATCCTTTATTTACATAAATCAGCGTTTCAAAAAGACCCACATTTATTTATTCTACATATCCAATTATGTGAATACAGCTGGAATTGCTGGTGTTCAGCTGGAACAGTGTTTTTTGACTTAAGGTTAACTCTCCTCCAAAGGAAACGCCATCACAGTAAAGTGAGGTTTCACTGCCTGGTCAATTCGCTGAGACTCTGTTTACTTTTCAAAACTAATAAGAACTTCACTTTGAAGTGATCCCATCCCATTTAAAAAAATAAAAAATAAAATCTAAATATTGAAAAAGGGTTACTCTTACCTCTGTCCAGCTTCTAACAAAGTTAGGAGAGATCATTCAATAAGAGTTTCAGTTTTTTGACATGTTCAGTAAATGTGCCCCAACTGTGCTTTGTCCAGAGACTCTTGCGGCCGTTGTTCTCTGCAACTCCCCTATCTTGTTTCTTGTCACACTAGCTGACTATACATCTAAGTTCAACGTATCTGCATCTGTCCACACACACATGGACAAAATCAAGACCCTTGGATCAAACATTTTACCTACGCTGCTTGATGAACTGCCTGACGAGATGGAGCTGACACTTAACATACCCCAGTTGGAGGAAACACATTTTTTCCATGTTTAGAGATGTTGAACTGAATATGCATGCATGCTCATGCTTACACACATGTACCGATTGTGTGAATTCTAGCACTGTGGTAGGAAGTTTTGCCCAAAATGCTGACAAGAGCCATCATCTCTGGCCGTTTCCAGTAACAGCAGTCTGATGGAGGTCCGTTGCTGCTTGTCTAATATATGTATAGTATATGTGTGTCACAAGATCCAGAGGTCTCCCATTCTCCCATCACTCAAAGTTTTTTGGCTGACTAGATGTTGACCACACACACACACACATATACACACACACACACACTAAAAACAGCCCTCTGTCCAGTTTGGGTATTCCTTTCTCCTCTCTGTCGCTTTATATTGGGTTCCATGACGGTGATCTGGTCAAAGTGCCTTTACAAAGACTCCGATTGGGGGAAGCTGAAGCCAGTTGTAAGGGTTTAAGTTGACAGTGAAGGGGTGTGTGTGTGTGTGTGTGTGTGTGTGTGTGTGTGTGGTGGGCAGGCAGAGGGAGGATTGTCAGACTGTCTGTGTGACTTAACGTACCTTCTAACCCCGTGTGTTAGCCCTGACGTCTGAACGGGAGAAACATCCAATGTTGGAGCAGGAACAACGCACGGAAGCAGGAGTGAGGATGGAAAACAAATAGTGAAAAAGAGCAAAATATCAGAGCAAACAATGTTTGGGCTGATTGTGTGAATCTGTGCACAAGAGGGCCAAAGACAGCGAGCAAACATTGTCAGCATATCTCTTCAGCGCTGCCTGGCATGACAGGCACCTACGGGTGTAGCACTATGTGACTGCGTGGTGCTAAAGTCTTCCAACATAATTTCATCACATTTCAACAACTACGTGCAATAGTCTTACCCCCCGCCCCCTCCCACCCCCCCTCGACGAAGTCGCTCCTCCGGAGGCAGAAATCAGTCATACCATACAAGCCTGAGATTTCCTGGTATCACTCAAGCTGCCAGTTTTTTGTACAAGTCTATGACATTCTTGGGGGGGGGGCTAAGCCTGTCCGCTGATTTATTTTGTTTGTTTGTGGACTGACTGACCCTGCTATATATGATGGTAGCAGATTACAGATAAAGCCTTAATTGCTCATGCTATATTTCACATAATACAGCTCAGTTTGAGAGGTTTACTGACGATGAAACTGTTGCTTTTGCATCTTGAAAAATGACTTATTAAAGTCCAAATAATTCCTCTTGTGGTGTTATTGCAGGGGCTTCTTCAGTGGTCGTACCGCAGCTTGCAGCCTCAGAGTGTATGTGTGTGTGTGCGTGAGAGAGCGAGAGAGCGAAAGAGAGAGAGAGAGAGATGGATAAAGAGACAAAGGAAAACTTTTTTGTGGGAGACACTCGTCTGTGTGTTTCACGCATGTTTTGACAGTTCTGCAAGCTAATCCCTATTGTTGTGTTGCGAGGCTGGGAGGTGTGTGTGGTGAGGAGGTGGGGGGGTTTACTCTTGGAGAAAACCTGTCGCTGTACGGATAAAGCGTCTGTACAGCCTCCTCCACGACTGATACATGTTCTCACTGTGGTTGCATAACTTTGCATAGATGTGCCTTTTGTTCTGAATCTGTCTGCTGTCTGAATTTTTTATTTTTTTTATTTTAAGGGATTCCTTTAAAAAGAGGCAGTTCAACAGTGTACAGTACCTAAGAAGTAAACTATTTAGCTTGTATTTACTCTGACTTGAGTAAAATTTAAGTAATAGATTACTGACTGCAAGTCATTGGTATACTAATACAATGAGGTACAGAAGACGTTTTGTCCATGCTTTCTGAAGTCTGTGTTGGGGTATAGTCAGAGAAAGACATGCAACATGCGGATGTGTCTGTCATCTCCCATCTCCCAACTTCTTGTGTGGTTTGGAATTCAAACTCTGCTTGGAGGGCATATCTGGGCGGTTGGCCACCACACCCGCCCCAGCCTTTCCTCTTTAGAATCCCCCTTACACACACACACACACACACACACACACACACACACACACACACACACACACACACACACACACACACACAC